>VUQR01011921.1:0-15706 GCA_015108515.1 Hemichromis elongatus
CATATGCACTTTTTTTTGCAAATTTAAACAAAAACAAAGAGTAATGGCACAATGTTAACGTACCTCTGCTCAGTCAGCTTCCTGTATTTCTCCTTGTCTGCTGCGTTCAGCCTGAGCAGCTGCTGCAGATGGCTTCTGTGAGTTTTCATGTTCTTCTTATCAATGTAGATGTCATACTGCTCCTTTTTCTCCTCAAAGATCTTCTCCGATGTGCCTTCAAACATATCACATGGGGAAACGTGTGTATATAAAAGAATTGATCACTCTCTATGTTGTATGTTAAATGTTTACAGTTATATTTCACTCCCAGGCCACGTACGACAGCTCTGTTTCCAGGGCAGAGATGTCGGCTACGTTGACGTAAAAGAAAGGCCGTAATTCAGGAACAGAATCTCCAATGCCAGGTAAAGAAACATTGGCAAGGCAGCAACAGCAATACACTGAAGGAATATGACAATACCGAATGAAAAAACCCTCCAAAAAGAGAAAAAAAAGACCACACATTCTGCTGTTTGACTATTTGTAACATCTTGATCTATTTGCATCACAGTATTGGGAAAACAGAATACGGAAATGCAATAAATCACATATTACCCAAAAGCTACAGCGAAATTTTAATAGGGCGTGCACAAGCAATGATTAAGCAACTTACCCCTGTAGCAGACAACTCCTACAGGTGGAGGTGAGAAGATGAGAATGCGTTTCCGAAGCACCGCGACCTTCCATAGAACCATTATTTGCTCCCCGAAAGACTGGATAAACTGGGACATGCAGCCCGCCGGGTAGGTGATCTGAGGGTGCAAGTAGTGGAAAATGTGGTCATTTTTTTGGGTTAAGTTCGATATTTCAGAGCATTCAAGACAAGAGAGCATCAGCAACCCCAGCGTGTGCTTTCAGACCTTCATTTTTTAAACTGCAACATGTTCTCTCTTTCCAAGATGTTATCAGACTTTTCGGTCTTGGAGTTTTCTTGTAATTGGTCTTAGACTGTCAGAGTCTTGTAGGATTATTCACAGCCAGGATACACATAACCTGTGACATGGAGTAGAAAATCAGGATTACACACATTGTATCACGTGTATTATTATTACTGCCAGATTACAGTGTATCCATGTAAAATGCCATTCTGTATTTTTCTAATCATAATTTTCTGATTAAAGTGACACAGAGTCAGCCAGGGAAGCACTGAACCCATGACAAGAAGGCTTTTTATTAGAATTGAATTGAATTGAATTGAATAATCCTTTAACAGTCCCACAAGGGGAAATTTCAGTTACAGCAGGCAGCATGCCGTGCACGCGCACTTACAAAGGAACCTTCCGACCAAACATACACAGACATCACATAGGGACACAGGTCAGATAGGTAGGCAAATTACAAAATATGTGTCATCTTTCAATAATCATTTAATTTTGTCTGTCTCTCGCACAAACAGTCATTTAAAGGTAGCTTGTAGCTGATAAAATTTTTAAAAGGTTAACACTGGAGAAGCTTTGGTCCACCTTCACCTGCCATGACAACAGGAAAAATAGCCAGCCAGCTGAAATTCCACAGCGAACTTTTTGCCAATAGCTTATTTTTTCTTTATGTTACCTTTCAGTAGGTGCCGAGGGTCTACTTATATAGATTCACAGGTCGAGTTAGTCTAATGCCTGTCACGAGCGAATACCTGCACAGGATCCACCGCAGCCTTTGATGACATCATATTTTCTGGTTTGTTCCAGCTGTTTTGTTGCTGCTTCTTGTCTAATTTTCAGCAGGTTTATAAATGAACTTCATATTTATATTCTGCTTATGTTACTTTTTCCGGCTAAATATTTACAGGATGACACAGGGGCACAACTCTTGCCAGTTAGTGGCTCCCCTGGGCACCCAGAGAAACAGAGGTAACCTATTTTCTTTGGCAAGGTTGAGCAGTCACACGGAGACTGTGTTTGTGTTGTTTGATTGCATTGCTCCTTTAGGCTCCTTTCTCTTCTTTAATCTACCTTTTTTCTTTTTTTCCCCTTTTTGTCTCTTAGCCAAGATTTTCTCAACTTTTGCCTCCTGTACTGCTTTTCTTTGATTTCTCTCAGTATTTCCTTATTGCTTTGTCTTCATTTTCCTCCCTTCCCATCCCTCTTTTTCACCAGCCACTGTCACACAGCGACAAAGGAGAGAGGTATTGCTTTGCTGTATGTTTGCCTGCTTGGTTGCAGGGTTTGTTGTCAGTAAATGAGGTCATTAGAAGACACTCTGACCTAACCAAAGGCATTTGTTCAGCATGCCGTATTTTTTAATGCTTTTCTTCTTATAAATATACACCTCTGATGGAATGGCCAGATGCTGGGATCATTAACATGTCATTATATCGCCCAACAAATTAGCATGAAAAATTTCTTGCCGCATTCCCTTCACCTCTTTAAACGTTACATACAGTACAGAGAGGTGCGCGTTGCAGATAACTTTCAATCTGTATTTGGGGATTGGCCATCTATTCTCTTTTTCTTTTTCAGATGTACCTACTCTTTTTCTCCATCCCCTCCTGACTTCTTTCCTTGATGTATTGGTACATCTTGCAGCAGGATGACACCTTTATGTGTGCCTCGGGGCCTTTGGATCTTCTCTCTCTGTGGCACAAAGCCAGATCCCTGATGACACCTGTGAGCCTTGGCAGAGCTCCTGGTTTACAGTAGTTGTTAGCAGGCTATTATGTCAAACAAAACACCAATACAATGTGTTCTCTCTCCCTATACCTCAACAATTCCCCACCCCAAATGACTCCAGCCCACTTTCTCCTGCACTCAACATGACCAAAGCTCTCCGTGCAATCATATGCTACTGTAAACACTGCCAGTGAATCAGCCTTTTTCTCACCATGTCAGTGAGTTTTAATTATTGGTGAATGTCAAGGATGTCTACTGGGTCCATCTCATTTCTCTCAGAGCCAAACCCATTTCTTGTGTTGTGTAACACTGTCCCCCATTGTCTGAGCGCACTCATAAACATACTTCATATGCAGCATCTCTGAAGTGTATTCCATTGTTCCTCAAGTGGGGAGACGAGTGTTGCTGCTCTCCAAATGGACATTGGCACATCTCCTGAAACAATACAGCTCCCCCACACCACATCACTCGCATGCGTTTAAAAACGCCAGACCTTGACCACTTACGCCTGGAAAGAAAATTACCTGAGCACAAAGCGGGAGCTCTTATCTCCACCCTAAAACACACCATAGCACTCTTGTGATTGCAAGTGGAGGGTCTATTATAAACAATTATTTTAGCCCTTCACGGACAGTTTGGTCTTTTTGATACATTGTGTTTTTGAGTGAAGAAGTATAGGCAGTAATCAATGGAGGAGCCGTACGGTCAAGGTAAGGCTGCTGGGTGATCTAAACACATGCATACATGGGAGGGAGAGGGAGGGTATGTTGACTCAGACACCTGATATGTCACACTGAAAAAGCTGATTATAACACACAATACTGGGTTCTGATTGGCACCAATACATTTAGGACTAGCAACACTTCATCCATAGTCTCAGCTGTAGTGACTCTAGCTTTGTGTTTCATCACTGATTCTCTTCAGCTGAGTCTCTGTTACTTACATTGGTGTGTCATAGAAATGTTGTCTATTTTGATCACCCACTTTGCAGTTGTCATTTGCATGTGCAGGTATAACATATATATATAATGTGGGCTTATTTAATAAGCTTTTCTATAACCGTCAAATATTATTTTAGAAAGAAAGAAAAGGAAAGATTGCCAAAGTCGTTTTTTGTTCCTAAATTTTAGAAGATAATTTCTAAATTGTCAAGAACTAAAACTTTCTTTATTTCATGGGAGGTGTTTGCTGTGTAGTCCTGAATGACTGGTGCTCTATGGAGCCATAGCACATGCATGCTTACAATATCAGGAGGATAAGAATAAATAGCATGCATTTAAGAAAAAAATACAGTGCTTTGATTGTAGTAAAATACCTTTTTCTAAGGATCACCTCGGGTTAATGGCAGATTTAAGAGAATTGTAATGTCTGGTGCGGCCATAACACATGTAAAGATTTGTTGTCTTTTCAAAAAGGTTATGATCTGCTGACCTGTGCTCTAAGGTTTGCTGCTCTTTGCAGATTTAAGTAGGGAAAACATCTATAGTTTAAATTGTTTGCAATCCTTTATGTAACCTAAAATTAACCATGAACCCCACAGGCTGCCCTGCACCAATCCAGCACAGTGCAGTACTGTAGACTTCACCCAGTACTGTAAACCAGCTCGTTATAGCAAAGTGTTCTTAACTGTGCAGTATTTTCATGAAAACTTTGAATAATACAAATGATTTTGTTTCAATTTGTCTTTCAAGTTGTTCCCCAATATGAAAAACAAATTTCAGCAAATCATCATATAGCTAAATTAATTAAAATAAACATGCATAATTTAATATGTGTTTCCTTTTTCCTTCCTATTCATTTGTAACTTGAAGATGTCAAACTATGTCCATTATTTAAATTTTATGTGGTCATGTAATGATGCAAATGTATAGGATTTTCACAAACGATTACACTTCTGAGAAAACTACATTAGGTTTACAAGAAACCATCGATCAATCACAATCCATACACCGCAGGCCACAGGCTAATGACATTGAAGTCACCAGCATCACCAAGGGGGCAAATTTCACTGGGTGACTGGCCAGGTTGCACCCTAGACACTACCGGCTGTACTGTGCAGGGTTTTCTCCTTATAGAAACAGGATTTGAGGCAAAATAATGCACTGTTCATTTGCAGTTTTTTCATGTGAAACCCTTCAATAAACTGCATTTCTCGCATATAGTTTAAGAGATAATGGCAGACAGCAAAGTTAAGTTGATCGCATCATTGCTTAACTGTTTTTGTGTCACTTTCAGTTTGTGTCTCTAGACAGCCCTTTCTAGAGCTGCGTCACATATCACAGAGGTACCTTATAGGTGAACTGACTCCTCTAGATCAGCGCTGTTACAAGGCACTATAAAAATAATTACTCCAGTTCTGTGAGTATTTAAAGCCTCCTAACACTTCAGCAATTCTGGGTGGTGGCTGTGGCCACTCTCTGCCTTTGCCCCAGTTTGTGCAGACCTTGTACAAGTGGATTCCCATTAGAGCATTTATAGCTGCAGCTTGGAGTGTATATCATAACAGACGATTGATTTACGTTCATCCGGCAGTAATTAAAGCCATAAGAGTGTCGCTGTGAGACAGGTGGCATCGCAGGAGAAAGGTTAATTATAAACCTAAAACAATGAGATAATCAAATTAGGTTCAAAAAATTATGATTAACTTTGAAATGTTATTCAAAGATAAAATAAAGAGTAACTGACCACTTATGAAACTGTCAAATAATGTTATATTAGTCCCCACAATGTCTGTAAACCATGACAGAAACACTGCGCACATGCACACAACCAGTTGTGTAATGCTTATTTAGTATATATTTTATACTACAGTGACGATCTGCAGCATGAGGAGAGAACAAAATATCAGTCAAGTGAAGTCCTGTCTACTTCTTTTAGTCCAGGTATAAAATTCATGGAGCATAACTAAAATATGAAAAGAGAAAGAAGGATAAAGATAAGAGACAAAAAAAGTGAGGTGTTAGACGTGTGGGTGGACATTGGGCATGGTGGCAATAGGCAAAAGGGGCTTAATGAGAGGTGAGCCAGAGGAGAAACAGAGCAAGGACAGACGGAGAGAAGGTAGCAGAGAGAGGGAGAGGTGAGAAGGAGGGAGTGAGTGATAGATGGTGCAGAGGGAGAGGGGAACAGAGGAAGAGGGAGGGAGGACAGGACTTTGGGAAAAAAAAACAAAAAAAAACAGAAGCAGTAAACAAAAAGCCAAGAATAGAGTCCAGGTGTGAAACGCGAAGAAACAGGTGGGAGGCAGGGATAGAAAGGACGATTTAGAGGAGAACACCGGAGAAGGAGCAAGGCGGGGTCATCTGGAGATGTCCTCCAAGTTGAAACCGTGTATCAGAGCAGAAGAATACAAAAGGAAAACCAAAAGATTCAGGAAATTTTGTTTTACACTTTTTCCTGTACATATATCTATAATGATATAAGTAGATGATGAGCTGCAAGCAATAAGAGAAGTTAAAGAAATGTCCTAAACAGGAGGCCAAGCACCAGATTTCAGTTAATTTTATTAGCAGGCGGCACAAATTCATCCACGTGGTTTTGTGAAATACTGTTTCATTAGGCTGGATAACATATATACATGGTAATAATTTAGAGGCAATAAAACCCCAGAAAGTCAGGACAGTGGTGGCTGCCGTTCACAATCAGTTTCCCCTGGTTTCGCAGCCTTGCATCACCTCTTGCATTTGAAGGATTTACTGATGCAGTGTGCCAGACAGCCACCAAGGTACCAATCGAGCGATGCAGTGGCGGGATTACATCCAACACAGGCACAATAATAATAAGACATGAGTTTAAAAATCAATTTGTAGTTATTTGGAAATAAATGACTGCGTGTACATAGAGCAAGTGGGTCCCATAGTTTCTGTGCAGGACCAGGCTCAAGACATTTTTGACCCCTACACTAGTATCGTATTTTACTTGATTTCTATTTTTATTTTTTAATAAGTCTCATAGAAATTCCTGCTGATTGGTTGATAAGTTGGCCAGAATAGAGAAGGGAGCAACAGCAGAGCTCGCTGGGAATGCAAATATAAAAGAAGAATATGGAATGAAAAGCACAGACAGTGTCTGCAGTGGACCCTTGCATACTCATTTTCACTTCGGCTTTTTGTATGTTATAGCTTTTCTCCACGATTGGCTGATAAACTGACAACTTCACAAGCAAGAGTGGCCCACAGACCTGTTGTACCACATACTTTGTACACTGCCTTCATCTGGCAAGAGAGAGCAGACAGACCACCCCCGACTGCGAGCTGACTTCAAATGCGCTTCCTCTACTGGAATATAAATTCTGCTTTAGCTTCACCAGCGCACATGGAAAGCTTCTTCAGTAACTGTTTTAAGATATATCTCTGTTTGTACACTATGACCAGCAGACAGAACAAGAAATCTTGGTCTGGATATCTGCTGTTAACACCTGAAGCCCTCAAAGAGACATGAAAAGAGAAAAAAAAAGTTTATCTTGTCTCTGAAGAAAGAAAATCAGTATTCTGATGCAAAAGAAATGAGAAAGAGACAAACAGAAATCTGGCACTAGCCCAACTTGTGAAGGAGTTTGGGACATCACTGTGTCCCCCCCGTCTCGATACCCCCTCCATAATCCCCCTAAAAGGTGATGTATGGCCAGGGAATGGATGTGCCCTTGTCAGAGCCCTGTGCCTAAAAATGCTGATGGATGGGGAGGAGGCGAAGGAGGGGAAGGAATGCAGGTGATGGGGAGATGACAATGATGAAACATCAGCGTGCCACACCACCACATCTCAGACAGCTGTTTAGCAACGGGGGCTAACGCCCTGTATGTGTGTCCATGCCTATCTCTGTGTGATTTTGGGGAGAAAGGGACAAGAGGCACATCTATTTTGTAGCAAAATCTGTTGGCTTAAAGTCAGAGGCAGTTTCTCTTCTTTCTGTATCACATGTCCTTCAAGGCCTGGATGCAGCCTCCAGGCAAGCCTCGGGCTTCGAGGCCTCTCTTTGTGTGGCAGGATACCAGATCGGACTCAGACACACACAGCTGTGGCCCAGGGGCCCTTACTCCTCCTAGTATGACATTCAAAGTCCCAAGAGCTATATTTAAGTGCAACAGTAAGTGATTATGTGTGTATTATCTGTGTATTTTGTGTGGTCGTGACTTTTAGCCTGCAGACGGCAGGTATCCAAGGGCTTTTTCAAATTAGAAATGGGGGGATTAGCCGATTCCCCCAGGAGACCAGTGGCTTTCCAAGCAAGGACTCAGGGAATATCACACATATCTGTCACAGCAGAACATGGTAAAACATCACAGCAGCAGTCATAAATCACTCAGCTGCTCCTGATCATCATCCACTGACCACAGGTTGCTTTGTCTGTGAATAGAATACAATAGAATAGAATAACCTGAAGCAGCTAGCTTTAAGACACAAATAGCTGCTATTCTGTTTTACGAGCAAGACTCTGAATCACTATCAGTTCTAGAAATGCTCTTGTAACAGACTGACATCCATCTGGAGGACACCCTATAAAAAACACTTTTAGTAAATGCCGAGTTTTTCCAGCTGGCTTTGCCAAAAAAAAAGTAAAATATATTAAAATAAAATAGATCCCCTATAGCTAATTTATTGCTATTTTATGCTTTTCTGGCCACTTGTGGGCAGCAAAATAATTTGTAAGGGTAATAATAGCATATCAGCCTTTATTCTAATGTGGTTGGAGTTGCATCATAGTGACACAGCAGTTGCTAATCAAGATTATGTGATTCGTTTGGAGTCATATTCCTGGCAACTGCTGCATATAAAAATATTCACTCTCTTTTAGCTCTGTTGTTGCTCTATTAGCCCTAAGGGACTCTGGCTGTTTAGCAGCTACAGTAGCTGCTGAATAAAACCCTTGTGTTCATTCTCTGACAATATGTAGAAGATGGTAAAGGTCATAGATTGGGAATTACTATTCTGAAACCACGGTTTTGACATTTTGGATGTTCTTTTAAACCTGTTGTAACATTTAGATGAGATTGGTAGAGCCAAGGAGTTATCAGTTTTGCTAGTACAGGCCACCTAACTAGATGCGCAAAATGCATTCCTGCTTCCCTGTGATATTTAATGGGCTCCTTATTTGAGCTGCCATAAAGTAAGCCTAAATTAACATTTATTTATTGTGGAAATTAAATAGCTGATTACTTGAAGTGAGTTGAAATAGAAATGAACACACCACAAGCCAAAATAGAACACGCTTGGTACTCAAATGTGTCTCTTATATATAGCTATAAGCTGTAGTAGGATTTAAAAGAATATGTTTTGTAAAAATATATTCCCTTTGCAATTATCATTAAGGAGGAAAATCATAAATGTGCAGGCCTTCAAGTTTAAGTTCTAGGCTGTCTGCTCAGACCAAAAACATGAGCTGCAGTCAAAACTTCCTGAAAAGCTTCTTAAAACTGATGACAGTTATTTGCAGTGGTCATCAGGTTACAATCAACCGCTTTCAAATGGCATCATTATTATCAATTTAAGACAAACAAGCTTTACTTAGACTGCTTTACCTCCCACCAGTTGTGGCAGATGGCCACCCCTCCCTCACCCTGGTTATACTGGAGGTTGCTTCCTGTTAAAAGGGAGTTTTTCCTCCCCACTGTTGCCAGAGCGTTTGCTCATGGGGGACTGACTGTTGGGGTTTTTCTCTGTATTACTATACTATCTTTACCTTACAACGTAAGGGGCCATGAAGGAATTGTTGTTGTGATCTGGTGCTATACAAACAAAACGGAATTAAATTAAACTGTATTGATAAAGATGAATGTAATCTGTTTGTGATACTACAGCAACTAACTGTGAAAGATTTGTCTGTATACAAAGAAGTTCACATTAAACAGAAATCCATATCCCCTACTTCCATTCAGTTTAGCCAGAATCTCATAGATTTGAAACAGAGGTTTAGAAATTGCTTCAAAAATAGTGATGTGGTTGAGACAGGACAGTGATTTAACTAAAAAATTACATAGGTGCTCAGTCAGCTTGCTTTTATTTGGGACTACAACCAGAATACAGTAAGCTTGCACCCAGTTAAGTTGATTGCCCTTTTGAAAAATGGGAGATGAACTGCAGTCATTGACACAGACTTACTCCAAATACCTGTAACAAGTTGGCAATCGGTCTGTATTTGTAAATTACAATTATTTGCAAACCTTCACCAATGTGACTGAGAGTGAGTGGAGTAAGTTAGAAGTGCAATGTGATTGTATGAAGGCAGGTTTCCTCCCACCAAGTGATCGGCGTGATTGTCTCGTTGGCCTTGCAATCAAAAGTGGTCGCGCAGATGTTGAGTTTGTTATACTCTTTAACCTCGATGTGACCAGTTGGTTGTTTCAACTACTTATTATCAGTCTACAAATGCAACAAAACAAAACAAAACAATTACATGCAATCACCAAGCAACCACTGAACTTTTCTTAGTTGCAAGGAAATTACTCTAATGTGACTGAGTCATAGCAAAAAAATTAACTAATCAGTGCTGAAAGAGAAAGAAAATGAGGACGAACAGAGGGAAAAAAGTGTTGGCTGAATTAAAAAAAATAAGGAAAAAAAATGGAAACTAGTGAGCGGAGGGGGTGATGCTGATAAAAGACGGGATGTGTAAAAAGGGGAAAATGGGGCAAGTTTAATTGAGGACTGGAAGAGCACCAGAAGGGATGTGTTGAGAAGGGAGAGGTCTGGCTTGGGAACAGGAACTGGAAGTGTTTGTGTGTCTGCATGTGTGTCTGTGTGTACAAAATGCACTTGTGACACAGAGCAGTATTGACAAGTGGGGCTGATGCCCCTGAGAAAACCTTCAGAATTCAATCTCATTGATTCCCAGAGAAGAGTGGAGGACGCCGCCTCTGGTCCATGCCCTGAGTCGCTTTACACACACACACATCAGTCCCACATGCAAAAAACTGAACAATACTGGTGTAAATGACCTAAATCCATACACCATAGTTAAATATGTGTGGAAAATTAAGAATTTAACAAAATCATTTGGATACATTTTTTAATTTTTCAGTAATAAATAATGCAAAAAAACTAGATTTCCAGGATGATGTGGACAAAACCAACTGAGAGGCTCCGTGAGCCATCACTGGTTTCATGATCAGTGGCAATTCTGGTGATTTCAATAGCTCCCACACTTAAGATTTTATATTATTAATGCCTTTCCCTTTGAGAAAGTTCAGGTCTAATAAACAGAATACATGAGTGTATACATCCAAATGCATTTGCACGTACATCTGCTCACAATATGTGTGTGTGAGAGAGAAATTAAGTGGAGGAAGAGATTATAGTGGGTATAGAAGGGGTGGTGGTAGTGGTGATGGTGTTGGGAAGGGGGGGTGGCACAGAGTCCATGTGTTGTATGACCTTGGTCACCACTGAGGGGACCTAGTTTCTTGCCAAGCCAATCAATAAGCTAAACAGGCGGAGGATGGCTATTTGGAGCATGGGAAGCCAAACTCAAATACTGATAGTTTATCTGCCTGTCCCAGCACCACTTCTGTGCAAATATTGGACCAGCACATTTTTCACGGTGACTTGCATTTGGAAAAAAAAAAAGAAAGAGAGTCAGAGGGGGGGTGGTGTTGAGAACATTTATGGTTGAGTGCGTACGTTTGAGGGCAAAATCTCCTTCCTTCCTCCATTTCAGTCAATCACAACCCTTCAACCAACAAGTGAATCTCAACCAGAACAAACACCAAGTCTCACGATTTTATTGTTTAAATTTATAATGCACTAATATGGTACCATGCCACAGGGCATTTTAAGATCTATTAAATTGCAAAAATATTTAGAAAGTCTAATCTCTCCAACACTGCTTCAACTGTGATTTACTATGATGTCAATTCTTATCTTTTAGTAGACCAGACCATCACATTTTATTATAATTCTGGTAAATATGTAATAATGATATTATTATAGTCAGACCCTAATTTAATCCTAAACTGTAACAAGTAAATAAATAAATATAAATATATTTGGAGTTGTGCAAATCCCATTACTACTGTTAGAAATAATTGTATTATCTATATAAAAAGTAATAAATTATTTTACTTTTTGTACTCCTTGTAGAGATGTGCTGTGATGTATACATTTCTCATTACTTACATTATAAGGGAAACCTTTGATGTCTTGTCACATACTTGCAGTTAAAAATATAAAATTAAAAGTTATATATGCTCATAAATCAACACAAAACTATATCCTCATAGGCAGACAAAAGCAAAAATGATTTCACCATTACCACAAATCTGACAAAAACTTCACAGTTGGCCACAATAGTAATTCTACTTTTAAAATAGGCTTCATTGTCTCTTCTCCGTATGATGCAGCAGACTTTTTCATCTGTATTTTTGGTAACTGTTGAAAATTGAGCTTTGGCTGCTTGGTCAGGGTCAGCTTGCACTCCATCTGGACTTCACTCTGGGTCCTGCAGGTTTTTGCAGTTAGCTTTATGTTAGCATTTTGGATTTGCAGATGCTTGTAGGGATTTGGTGTCTTGCTGCTAGAGGATAGTTATTTCAAACCTGGACACAGTTGAATTATTAAATAATAATAAAATAAATGTATTTTTAAAAAAAAGGTACTATCTGAAAGCTTTAGGCAAGTTGAGTGTAGTGAGTTTAAGAGAGCTATTTGTTAACTTTCGGGACAGATCACAGCTGCCATTACAAAGTACACACTGTTGCATACCTTTGTCATAAGATTGGCCCTTTGAACTTGATTGAACTTGGATCCTCTTCCAGCAAGTGTAGCTAGGGCAAAGGATTGTGTGTCACAATTTCCTGAAAAGTATTCTGGCTGCATACTTGTTGGTGTGCACTGAGAAATAATGGTATTTTTGCCATTTGTCTAAATATTTACTGAAATGTCCTAACTAACTAATATCGGTGTTTGGCAACATGAACGCACCAATATTCTCTGAGTCATCATAACAAGTGTATAAGTCTCCCCACCCACATTTGCTATTTCACACTTTGCACATAAATGTCTAGTGATGCAGCTTTTGATTAAATGAGAGAGAGTGAACATAGCTGCTGGGAACTCAATTAATTAAAACAGTTGAGTTCATCTATGGAGATCCTCCTCATGTCTTATTGGCAATGCCAATAGCAATTTTATTTGTATAACACATTCCATTACACGTAATTCAATGTGATTAACATAAAAGATAAATACATAAAACCTTTGTAGTTTTTTCTCTGCCTTAAAGCAACAAATACCACAGAACAAACCATTGCAACAAATAAATACATAAAAATGAACACACACACACAGCTACTGAGTATAAGTTTGTGAGAATAAAAAAAAGTTTTAAGTTTGGTTTTGAACGGTGCACAGTTGTAACTGACTTCAGATCAGCCCTGTTCTAAACAACAGGACGTAAAAGCACCGTCAGTAAACTCAGAGTCAATTCTGGGAATAGTTAAACAATCTGGACCTGATGACCTGAGAGGTCTGACCAGGTTACAGACACTGAGCAAGTCAGACAAATCACTGAGCTTTATCTCATACAAGGATTTTAAAGGTAGTTCTGTATTGAGCTGGGAGTCTATTCAGTGCTGGAGTGATATGGTCACCTGTCTTTGTACATGTAACATTGCTGACTGAATATTAATTCAGTTCATTCAGTTCATTCATAGATCAACTTCTCAGACTCAGTTTGAGAAAAGAATTTTCTAATTTTTTTTCAAGCGGTATAAAGCAGTCCAGCTTATTTTATTAATATGATTTTTAAAACTGAGATTATTGTCCAAAATGATGCCAAGGTTCATGGCTTGCTCACTGTAGTTCAGCAAAATGGATGATAAATATGAACCAAAAAGTTTTTGTTTTTCTGTTTTTTGCATCAGCCCTGATAAAGGTTCGCTTTTGGTTTAACTTCAGTTCATGTCTGATTTTGGGTCTGTTTCATGAAAACTCTGGCGTGTCCCGCCGTGTGTTGTTCCACTTGTTTTTAAGTAAACATGAGATGCCCATGTTGTAGCTGCATTCACATAATTAGAAGCTAAATACCCACATGGGAAGATGGCAAGTTTTTATCATGGAGGAGGAATTATAACAGTATCTTGTTGATGACCTGTAGGTTCCTCCTTAAAGTTAGTTTATAAGTAAAAACCAACAACAAAAAAGATTGGTGCTGACAGGGTCAAAATATCAACAGCAGACACCCACAGCCAAACAGTTGGGTGTGAGAAGGAAAGAAAGGCGGTGGTTTATCTCTAAGTGATCCGTAGTAGATGACGGCATCTGGATCTGATCAATAATAGATGAATGACACATGCCAACCACTGTATCCCTATCACTCTGGAGAGACACCAGTCAATCCAAATGTGTGTGTATTTAAGTACAAATATGTGAATGCAGCAGTGAGATCCCTCTGAGACAATTCAAAGCTCAGAGAAAAAGTGAAAAGTAATAGAGAGATAGATAATTAGACAGACAGAAGGAGGGAGGGTGAGGTGAGGCGACGGGGAGAGTGCCGTGTTTTTCCCATCAGGTGGAGAAGTCAAAGCCAGCTCGTGTTGGTGCAGCGGAGACTGGAACAATGACTTCAAGAGCAGCGCGCAGCAAAACCACATTAATTATTAGAGAGGAGCGATCAAAGCACAACTGTGACATGAAATAAATGAATTAAAGCTGGAAAAAAAATATCGCCATCTGGATGAAGGGTTTCACATCCCAGAAACAACTCACTGCTCAGATGCCTGCCTTTGTTTTTTTGCCCCTTTTTTTTCACTCAGTTGAATACTTGTACAATATGTGGGCTGAACAAACATTTTCTTGTATTCATAACGTCACTGGTTGGAAATGTTGTAGTTCATTTTAGTTTCATAAATAAAACACACTTTGTCTACTTAAAGAATTGCTATTTAAGACGACCGTCCTTTTCGCGTTCACTTTTAGCTCATGGTTGGAGTCAGGGCAACTGTTGGCCTACTTTAGCATAAAGAAAAGCAGGTGTTGTCTTTGTCCAGATTTGAAAGCAACCACTCCAAAGGTTATTTGCACAGTGCATCTTAAGCTCACTGAGGAACAGTGGACCTCATACGCTTATGGAACTGGTGTAAGGGTCATGGGAGTTTATGCATCCAGTCTAGACATGTTATGTGGAACTGGAGGAGGCTTATGCTCATGTGCCCTCAGGGACCCCACTAACAGAAATGTGGGACCATGAGATTTCAGGGCATGTGTTACATGCCATCCAGTTCTTATATGAACTGTGTATGTTTTCAGTTGGTCTTGGGCTCAGCCAAGTTTCCCCACATTGGTGCTGTTTTTGATTTTCATGGATCTCAAAGCCAGGCTAGGTGGCAGTTGCTGCTCTCTTTGCTTGCTGCCCCAAGCAAAGAGGTTCTCTCTGTATCTCTGTATCTGTATCCTGTATCTATCTGAACAGTCTAGTGTCTTGGTTGATTCACCCTCTAGATTTAACTGATTCTCCAAAAGTGAATCCGAAACAGACACATAACTGTTTTATTTCCCTTTTGTGAACAGGTTAAGCTTTTCTGTACAATATCAGTATCGGTACTGGTATCTGGTATTTCATGTAACTGATGAAAATAAATAAATTAAATTTTTAGATAATTTTTTTTAAGCTTCCTTTAAATCCTTTATTGTTGCCCCAAAGACCTTAAAGGCTGCAGTTTAGCAGAGGCATGTGATTACACATTGCGTGTGTTTGAAAACATAGATGGCCCCTTTTTCTGTCTGCAGCTCTGGCTGGCCAAGCTGTTGTGATATGCTGTCTTCCTGTTTCCTCCACTTGGTTCTGGCACGTGTCCCCTTGCCTCTCTTTTTCGCGCTATTTCGCTCTTTCCCCATCTCGCTTTCTCTCTTTTTTTCTCTCACCGACATGGGCACTGCTCCCTTCCCTGGCCATCTGGGCCTGTCCTCCGCGAAGTGTCTGTGTGCGTTTTTATTGTGCACAAACCAACAGGTTTGAGCGGTGTTTCTCCTCAAGAGGGCATATATGTCTATGTCTCTATTAGTGTGTTTTCAATATGTGTGTGTGTGTGTGTGTGTGTGTGTGTGTGTGTGTGTGTGTGTGGGTGTGTG
>VUQR01011922.1:0-22243 GCA_015108515.1 Hemichromis elongatus
ACCCCAAACATGGAAATACTGTATGTTTGGACTGATTCTGTAGGCATTACATAACACGCCCACATTGGGCAGCGTATCATAATCAGAGCAATATGCCATTATTAAGCCGTATGATTATTACACCCCCATGGAAACAGTGCTGACTGCCTTTCTCCACTGACAATCCCAGAGGTTATGGACCTCAGTGGTTTTAAAGCTTATGTCCAACAATACAAAAACACTGTTTCCATTTTTTTGTTTTTGCTTTTAAAAAATGGAGGCAGAACCAAGACTAAATAAGAGGAACTTGAGATTACATGCAAAGTGATGGGTTGGGACTAATAAAAAAATTTACATTTTTAAAAATACATTAGCTACGGGAATGCGTTTATAGCCCAGTCTCCCAGCAAAATGATAAACTGGGCTCATTTCTGTAGAACACCACCAACTATGTAGGTCCACACAGCGTAACACTTTCAAGCCATTAAAACATTAAGATGTTTACATTTTAGGCAACATGATGGGGACGATATCACTCTTGCAACCTAGCAAAATGAAAAATGGAAGACTAAGTAAATGGGTTTTCTGTTAAATTCCAAACCGCGGTATATTCCTTCGTCTCGCCCCTTAGTTTTGATCGATGAGCCAGGAAAAACAAGCATTAAAAGCAACTAAATAAACAGCAAATAAGGTTAAATTAAAAAAAAATATATAAGTAAATGTAAAAAGAATGCAACAAAAGTAATGGCACACAGAACTGAAAATACAGAAATTACAGGGGACATGAACCCCAATTTCCTAGGTGAAAGTATCTAATGCTGTCCCTGTCATCCCTTTTTGGGAATGATGATTTTACACCAAAAACAAGCGCTTCATGTCTCACAGCCATCACAGTCATTGTGGTTGGCATAAACTCTATTGAAAGTTTTCCAGTGAAGAAACAGAGGTTGGTGGACAAAAATCGCACACACATTTTCCCTCAGTTAATGAAACCTTTTAAGTTTTCTATTCTTCTCACACATAGTGCTTTATGCCTGTTCCCTCCTTTTATGTTCTGTAGTTTGTGGGAGCCACAAATCACTACACTACAGTCTGCACACTGTGCAAAGATGAGTACTGCTCATACGTGCGGTTCAGCATGGGGATATATATTATTTGTGATGTATTGTTAATCATTTTCAAATTGGTTTTAAATCAGTCTTATTTCACAATTTACGGGAAAAAAAGTATTTACAATTACAAAAATTTGTGACAAGCTTCCGGTCATGTACATCTTAGCCATATGTTTTTATCGTCTCTGGACCGCTACCACAAAAAGAAATAGATGATACAGTCTCCCCTCAGAGAATTACATATTTCTTTAACATTACTGAAATTAACACAAAGTACATAATGCCAAAAATGACAACATAAATCAGACAAGCTTCTTTTTGACCACGAAGCTCACATTTTTCCAACAGTATGTCGATTAGGGTAATGGAAATGAGAGGTATATAGCATTTTTATTGCTTAAAACTTACATCATCTTGCCATGCAAATACTCCATTCTCTATGAAACTAATGTCTGTGCAAAGAAAGTTGATGCCACCCAATATATTAGATTACACTGTGCTGTTGAAATGTGTGCTTCTGAGGTGCCTTTGCAAAAGGTTGATTACTTTGGATATATTTCACATGCCGCTCTGGGCTATTATGGCTTGAGATACAGACTATAGTCAGAACCCTGATGGAGCGTTCCTGAATAGACAACGTCCCTGGTAAAACCATATAAAGTGATTCAATGCGAACATAAAGAAATGTTAACGATCGTCAAAGACCTTTGTGTTGGATGGCTTTCCTTCCAGTTGCTCTCACTTTCTCGCTCTCTGTTGTCCTTTTTATTTCTTTCACACTTTCTGAGAGCATCAAAAGTGTAAGCAGGTGCACATTCCATGTTTTTCAGAGGAGCACTTTGAAAAAAGAATAAATCTTGTATTGTCTGATCATCTCCCAAAACAAGCACATTTCTAGGGGGAAAACCTACACGTTACCATGCTTGTTTTCCTTACAAGTGTCTTTTTACTGACAGGGATATTTGCTTTGGAGATGCCTGCACACATCTGTGGCATTGCTGTATCATGTGGTAGACAGACACAGTTTCTGACCTCTATATAGCAATGTGCAAGGACCTCAACAGCTGTAAACAACACTGCAATCAGTGTCCCATCTGCTCCCATGTCCCACTTGTGTTGATGCCTTTTTGCCATTTCTTTCACCCTCTGCCAAGTGGCTGCCTCAGGACATCTAACCCAGAGAAAAGAGCTCATTTACCCAAGGAGGAACGAAGCAAACTAGATTTCTGAGTGTGTTTACTGACAGGGAAACTTGGTTGCGATGGCATTCAAAATAGTGAAGATGGGTTATAATATGCAAAAAACTAAAAAGAACGAAAACGACAGTTCATCGACTTGAAGTTAATCACAAAATCTGTAGTAATCTATACCATTAACATAAAACACAGAAGTGATTAATTAAGTTCCTGCAGCTAAACAGATATCAGGCTATTACATGTTGATTCAACCTCCATTAACCCCTATTCACACTAATGATCAAGGGATTATGTGAAGTGGATGCTTGTGATACATATGCTCCAAAGGTAAGTGTTGTGACTCATTTTGTTTTAAAAGTCCACAAAAATATTGTAAAAATGTATCATTTTACTGATTTTTTTTGAAAGCACATTGATTTTAGGGATATTTACATTCATGTATTTTGTCTCCGAACAAATGACTGATTTCAAACTTGGAGCCTCGTGGAGTTTTGAACCATTATTACCTGTATATAAAAGTTTTTAAACAAGTTTTGCCCTTATCACTCACAGGTGCGAGTATCTCGACAATGTGATACACATTTTAAGGTTGGTGATGGCACTGCTATAAAAAAAGAGGAAGAAAAAAGGATGCATGGAAGGATTTAAATGTAAAAAAATCCAGATGTTTCCACATTTATCTTATATTATTAGTTTTTAATGAGTCTAACAACTGATGAAAAGTCATTTTTTTGCAGACCTTCATTGTTTTATCTTCTCACCTCACTGCAGTGATGTACATGTGTACTCCAGGACCCAGTGACATCACTACTGACTGTGGTCACCGGCACAACAGCAGAGAAATTTTAGGTCAGCGATGACAATAAGATGTTGCTTTTTATTTAAAAATAATGTTTGGATAAACTTTAAGAAAATACACCTTTGGTAAGAAACACGAGATGTAAACTTGTAAACAATGTAAACATTTTCTAACACAGTTGTTGGCAATGCTAAATAAATTACAATACCTGCCACATTATTGACTGTTAGTTCATTGTTTTACTTGCAATTTTAGGATAAATTGCTTTAAAAAACACTTTATTTTGGACCTCAACTGGTTATTTTTTTATGCATAATGATGCTGATCATCAAAAATTCACTCTGCCCTTACTAGCTCAATGCAGAGAGGTCATCATGCCTTAATCAATGCACGTTTCTCCTTTCTCCTAATAATTGCCTTATGTTTCTATAATGACAGTATAACATCTTTACAAGCTCTCCATTCAGGGTGGGCAAATCAAACTTTGTATTCTGTCTACATAATCCATGTACAAATACACCTCACACCAGAGCCCTGTGTGTTATGCGATTTGAGTGGGGGTCAGAGCCACTTGTATTCCTTTGGGTGGGATTGCAGGAGATTTGAGTGGAGCATTATCCCTACATGAGGGCCCTCCAGAACGCCTATCTGTTGTTCCCACTACTCATTTACTTTATCAGTGCACTGCTGTAATATACATAATTCAGACAACCGGGGAATGTCTTTGGGCTCCAAACCACCTGCTGGCTTTTATTAGCTAATTAATGGTGATTTATCAGAGCTGCTAATTTGAGTGGGGCGGCTTGCCTTCAGGAGTCTCAGAACACTGTATGAATTCTGATGGTAATTATGCTTATTTGATGGGCAGTTTGCTAAAACAAAAAGTTCTGTCTTTTCTGCCCCAAAGGGATGAAATTTCTGTTCATACCAACGATGACCTTGTGTAATTTTTTTTCTGTCTCATTAAGGTCTCACACACAGTTCATTTTAATACTTAAATTCAAAACAGCCTCTTTTTTTTATACCTGTAGATGTCTGTCCTTGGGAAGGTCTTTTTTTGATGTCCTTATGTTTCAAGTATATTTAGTCTTCAAGGACCACAAATTCAAGGGAATTTGGACTGGACATTTGGGCATCCTTAAGGGAGAATATCAATATGCCTAATTTATTGTCTGTTTAAAAAAAATACTCGCTGCTTTGTAAGCATTTATAATGCTCCTCGTAGTTCTTCTTTTTCTATTTACTTTTGTTTGTTCTTAATACAACCATTTAATTAAAATAAAGTTAAATTCAAAAAATAAAAGTTGCTTCATGAACACTGATATAAAAATTTCAAATTTATGGAGATGACCTGGAGAATTTGGTTTTTCGGGGATTTTTAAGGGAAGACTCTATCCCTATGACTCTATGACTGGCAGGCAGTGCCGTTAAACAATGTACAATAATTCACAGCAAGATACTAAAGGATGTGTTAATGAACTATAGAGCAAGAACATTACAAAGTTTTTCTATGTTCAGAAAAAAAAGAGGTTTTCTTGCATTTACTCTCGATAAAATATCAATAAAATGTCTTTTTTTCAGTGTGAGCAAATCTAAGTCATGTGGTGTTTTTCTAATCTGTGATCATTTGTAATGTCCTTTTCCATTTTCTTGTAGGTAACCTTTTGAAGGTTTATTTATATATTGGTTGAAAAGCTCGTCCCATTCCTCCTTCAATTGGTGTGTTTAAACACAAAAAATTCTACTTTTAATGTCAAAGTATTGGGCAAGCGTTGAAACATTTTAATGGGTAAGTTGGACATTTGACCTTCTAGTGGTGGAAGATGACAAGTCGGAAGAAAGCCAGCATCATAAATACATTTACTTTGAACTCCAAAGTATTTGATTGCTATCTATTAAATAGTTTTGAGTTATTTCAGTTTAGAATAAAGCGATAGATTGTCTGACCAATCATACAATCTCGCTATCATTTGTGAAGATTTAGGTAGAGTTCTGATGTGAAATTTAAATTGAAAAGCAATGATAGATACTGAAATCATTTGTTATCTGTCATGAACTTAAAAATTTGATACATGGGTTCATTTTGCTTTTTCTACATAACTGCTTATTTGAACACTTACACAGTCATAAGATTTGACCTAAATGAGCCACTGGTTTCTACCAAATGTATAATTTCACATCAAATGAAAAACATTTGACAATACCTCATCATATCAACAAAGATCCAGTGTGTAAGGCATCAGATGGCCGATTGATGTTTTCTGCCCTCTGCACGGATGTCTTTTGGGAAATATTCTAGACAGGTTAAATCCCAAAAGGCACACACAAATACAGAAGTATAAAACGCAATGTCAAGTGATCGGCATGAATGCGGATGTGGGGAACAAAAAAAACAAAAAAACAAAACTGGAGGTAAAATACGTCTGCCTTTTATATATCTTTTCCTAATCTTTTTATCCCAATTCAAATAAAATTCAAAACAGCAGGTAAATGGTAATATCACACAAGCAAGCAATGGTGCCTCCAGCAACATGCTCCATTAAAAAAGAATTTGCCTTGCAAGTTGGTGCAGCTCTCTCTGCACAAACTGTTTGCTCAGAGGGAATTAAACAGGAATTCTAAACACACACTTTAATGTGCAACCCCGTTTCCAAAAGAAATGTCAATAAAAACAGAATGCAAAGATTTAAAAATCATCAAGAAAAACTACTTAAAATGATATATTTATTGGTAATGCTAAGAAATTGTGTGCATTTTCTTTTCTTTTTTTATTCTAATTTTATAAATTGATGTTAAAAACCGGTTTCCTAAAATAAATTTGTTGTATTTTTCATGCCACAGTAACCCAGATATTTTCCTTTAGTGACAGGTCTGGAGTCATGCTGTTGTAATGTACGCTGAATGTGGTTAAATAATGTTGAAATAACAAAGGCCCTCCATCCCACCGACCATAGGGTGAGAGGTACGGTACACAGTGAGCAGAGAGACAGACAACCACTCACACTCATATTCACACCTATGGGCAATTTAAAATCACCAACTGACTTAACCACACTGACTGCATGTCTTTAGACTGTAGGAGGAAGTCAGCGTACCTGGAATGAACCTACACAGGCACAAGGAGAACATACAAACTCTACACCAAAAGGCTCCAGATGACTACTGGACTTGAACCTTGAACCATCCTATCCTTTTTGGGGCAACAGTGCTAACCACCCCAACACAATAACACCCCCACGAGCAAGGACTTTTTTCATTTTTTTCTTAATATGTAAGAACATTCTCCTAAAATAAGACACAAAAACGGGCCCAAACCTGCATAGTGTCTTTAGAGTTGGGCAAGTGACCCATGCCATGTGCACTAATGTGTGTTATGTTAGACCCATACAGGCATATCTTCCTTCTTTTGAACTGTGCTAATAACAACCCAAATAGTCCTTCTGCTTTTAAACCCCTTTCTTCAATCCATCTAAAAGGTAAGTTTTTTTTCTTTCCACAATATTGTTTACAATTTCTTTAAACACTCCTATGAATGTGACTGTGACTGAAAATTGGTTTTCGGTGTCCCTGAGCCCATGCAATGATTTACTTTGCAGAATTGTGTCTACTTTTAATGCTGTGCAGCTTTAGAGTCAAAAGGTTACAAAAAATCAGTAATGGCTTTTGTAACCATAATATTTTTTCATTGTGACTTTATATAATGTAAATTATGAGTGCACACTTAAGCTGTGGTAGACATTCAGTGTAAAAAACCCCAAACACTGGTTGATGATATTCTGTTGATACTACTTGGGGAGTCAATTAAAATACCAGTCAAGATATCCAAATCAAAGGTGTGATTTCTCCATGTAATTCCAGTGATGACCCAGAGAGGTCACAGCATGTGTCTAAGTTTCTGTTTATGTAAACATTTCTACTAAAAATAGCCCCCTTCAACCTTTCTGGAGGAGGGAAACTTCAGCATAAAAGCATGCTATTCACAGGGACTTTAGCAATAGCACCATAATAATAAAGGGATCAGTCTTTGTCTTCTGCCACAACACACACGCTCAAAATTCGGACTAGGCTTGATGGGGGAAATGGAAATAGGCGCCACTGTGCCCATGAATGCTATCATTTCACTCCTCTACTCTGAATGCTCCAGGGATCTCGGAGAGGGAGTAGGAGCAATAAGTTCACTTTGCTGAATTAATGCTGTAATTCTTTATCAGGAAAGCCTTGGCATTACCTTGAACTGGGCTGGTTTTATGCAAAATGGTTTTAAGCCCAGTTTTTTAATGATGGTCCTAATTTGTTGGCTCACTTTAAATTATTAATCTCTTTTATATTCAAGTAGTTATTACGTGTCATAACTGTGTATCTATGGGGTGAGATTTAATAGCATCTGCTGGACCTTAGGAAAGGAGCCAGTGCAGAAATGCTATTAAATATTGATAATTAGCTAAATATTTGCCTTGGCACCTGCTTTGAGCCACTGTACTAATTGGCATGGGAACTGCTGCAGCGGCCACTCAAGGCACACAATGAGATGTTCAAACAGAAATTCAGTGGCACAGGCGAACAAATCAATTAGAAAAGAAGAAACTGTGACATCCAGGAAATTGAGGTTGCTGCTTCACTTCTGATTTTTTTCTCACATTTTTATGGGCATAACCCCCCCCCCCCCACACACACACACACACACACAACTCTCCTGTCACTCTAAACTTTGGTTGTGTTACATTTAATCCTCATTTTGAAACTTCAATATATGTTGCCAAATGTTGCATTTTGCAGCTCAAATTGATACTTTTCTTAAAATGGATTTAATTATTTTGTCAAATATGAGTTTTTTGTTTGTTTCTGTGTTTGGTTGGTTTTATTTACCTGCACTTTGCATCAAATTTTATGTCTGTTTTTTTTTTGTTGGAAAAGAATATGTAATGCATCATGTCTCTGACATTGTGTTCTTCAAACAGCATCTACATTTTGTAATGACCGGATCACCAAAATCTGAACCGAAAACGGGTCATGGTGGAACCAGGAAGAGATTTCAAAGTTGTATTGTAATATTATAATTATATTTGTAAGAAAGAAAAAAAATACATTTTAAAGTTAACAAACTACTTGATCTTTCTCCAATAAATTGACACAATAACTACAAACACAGAACTTCAACCATGACTTGAACATCAGAACATCACAATTGAAAAGCTGGTAAGTGGTCCTATAGAATCATACTTTTTTTCATACATACTGACAATTTTGACTTTAAACATGGAAATCCAGACCTAAGATTTGGTTGTTTTTATTTAGAGCCTTTAATATAAGGACCAATTTAAAGCCAAGTTTGAACCAAGGATAAAAGGTAACACTTTCTATTACAGTTTTATGATTATGTGGTAAGGATGGATGAAACAAGTAAGATAATAATATTGAAATAACGAGTTATTACCACAGTTATTACAACTTTTATCAAGAACAATCAAGTAAATTTGACTGATGCTAATCCCTACAAAGATCACTGATCTTTTCAGAATCATTAAAACGATGGTTGGGACTTCCAGTCAATCAATTAAAACAGATTATGGATTTTACTTGATTTTCACACCTGTTTTCAGTGATATCAACTTTAATAGTAGGAAATTAACTAGACATATAATTAGTTTTATTCTCTTTTTTGCCATATTTTTCAAGTAACCTATATTTGACAATACCATAATAAAACAGGAAATTGTGTTTTTGGTGTGCCACCCCAATATTTTGAGTGGCCCCATTATGGCCAGCCCTGAAAAAATTCTGGAGGCGCCCCTGGTTTGAAGATTACATTGTAAGTATTATGTTTAATGCTTCTGTGCGACTGCAAGTTTCTGTGCCATAACCAGGAATCAAGGCTTGTTTCTATCTAATTCCATGTTACTAACCTACTAAATATGTGATCTTTGCCTGAAAACATGTGAGGCAGTTTATGTGTAATGACCAGTTTCTGACCTTGTATTAAGGTCATATTCTCATATATTTCTGTGTAATATTGCACAGCTGAAACCATTGTTCAGACAAGACATTAATTATATTACTTTGGTATTAAAGTGGTAATAACTTGCTGTTTCCACATTATTATCTTGATGTTTCCACTTTATTAACCTATTATTACCACATTGTTACTGAACTGTAGTGCAACTGGATGAAAACATGCCAGAATAGAGATGGCAGTCCATATAAATGTCACATGTGTAGAAACAGAGACATAGCATACAACAGAAGAGTCTGGGGCATCCATCCACCTATCCATCCATCGGTCAGTCCATCCATCAGACATATCATTGAACCATCTGCCAGCCTGCCCCCATCCCTGACTGAACCCCCCACAGCCACCAGCCAGGAGGAGGCTCTCTCACGGGGACTGATGTGCTAATGTGAACCTTTGTGATGCTGACCTCAGTGGATAGCTAGGGTTTTTTTTTTTTTTAGCTTTGTCTTAGCAGTGGTATACAGAACCAAATAATATTATTCCAATACATTATAGCTCATCCTGTATTAAGGTACTTATAAATAATGTTTTTAGAGCCTAACAACTTATCAGCAGCAATTTTTTTGTGTGCTATTTTAACATATTTCTTTCAGTCTTGTCACGATGAAAGGATATTTTTGAAACGTAATAAAATAAACATAATAAAAGAAAAGAAATCTTTTCTTTTAACTTTAAAGAAATGAAATATTGCAACAGTGCTCTGCATGGCATTCTCTGCAAAATTCAATTAGACATAATGTTGCGCTCCAATCTATTCATTTGAGGCACCCAGTGAGGCAGCCAGTGGGAGTGTATTGATTGGAGTGTGTCATGTGTGGAAGCGAGAGAGGGGTGGCCACGGTTTTTTGCTTAATGGACTGAAATCAAAAAGGCGGGAATGGGCTTTAATTAGGGAACAGTGGCGGGGGCATCTAGTTTCCCCTCCCAATAGTTACCCTGCGCTCTCCCCCTAACAACACACTCATCCGCCCTTGCATTTTCTCATTCTGATGCCCACATGTGCTCTCAAACAATACCACAGCCAGTGCATTTAAATATACCGCAACAAATGTACATGCTTGCGCTCTGCCATGCCTGCACACACAGCCAACATACACACACACACACACACAAACTGAGACACACAGGAGGAGGGCAGAGGAGAATGGAGGGGGTGATGAAGGAAAGGATGAAATAAAGAGAGAAGGAGTGCTGGGCTCCCAGGGTCTCAGCTGCTGCTCGGTTGCTGCCTGCACCTCGCAATGAGTTGCAACTGTCAGTTTATTTTATCTCAGGCTTTTCATCATCGCACAGAGCTTGGTTGGAGGAAGCCACCTGAGAGTCTTAGGAATTTGTTGGCTACAAGTCATTAGCAAAGACTGCTGAGATGCGCTCGGGCCAGAGATGTGAGCGGAGTACTGCTGTAGACAAGCGTGTCCCCTTAACCCTTGATAAGCTGACTGGCACAGCAGCTTGGCTTTGATAGCTTGATAATTACATGCAGTCTAGATGTTACAGTGCAGGCCACAGAAGCTTACGCTGCTCGTAAGGAAACAACGAAGGGGAGGATGATGTCACAACATCCACTTCTGCTTAGGTTTTTGTCTCCTTCATCTGCTTCCCTCTATGTTTCTGTCACTAAACTCTGCTCTCGGGTCTTTTCAGGTCCACCCACTCCCACCTTCACTGCAGTTAATGTAGCACTCTGTTTCTGTCACCTGAATACCAAACTAAGCAAAACAACTTGTGACCTTTTAAACCTGGCTGTCTTGCTCTCCAACACAACTGATGTCAGAGTTGTTTCAGTTGGTAGAAATAAAAAGAACACATAGTATATTAAAAAGTAAAAGCACATGAATACATTAAAGAATTGCTATTTACACGCTCTCACATTTTGAGATAGCCAAGGTTTCAACCAGCAGGTAAACAATTAGCTATGCCTTTTCAGCTCTATCTTTGACTCTTCTGTCCAGCGCACCTTATTTCAGTGTGCACTGGCATTCGTCGGCTTAGCGCTCATGTTTGTTTTGAAGCCTTTCAGGTATTTTACTCATAAACCTTCCATGCAGGTCAAATCTTCAGCAATTACAGCTTGTTAGTAGTTTACGGCGGATATCAATATTCACTTGTTGTAATTATAACAATATTAAACTACTTAGGACTATGTTCAGAAAATTATAGCACTAGTTTGGAAAAGATCATGGGAAATATTAAAAAGGAAAGAAATCCAAAGCAGAGTTAAACACAGGACATTTATTTATCTTTACTCAAAGCATTTTTTTTCCTTTTCTTAAAATAAGTACAGTTAAGATTCTTCACAGAAATTCCAGTGAACACTCTGCACAACCATCCTGTGCCACACCTACCTCTGATGCAGGTTATTAACAAAAAAAAAATGTAGTCCCTGAATGAAAGGTTGCTAGCACCTGAATAAGTGGCAGAAAAGTGTGTATATATATATATATATATATTTAATTTCAGGTTACACAGTGTTGTTTCGAATGATCTGATCAGATTTGCGCATTGTTCAAATTAGTTGGTACCTCTGGAAAAATTTCCGTGTCAAAATTTGATGAAGCAAATGCAGACAATGTTTGAGTACAAACTTATACCTACCTTAGGTATATAAAAAAATCATGGTTACTTTCTTACTTCAACAAACTTAGTTAATTATTGCATAGAGTGGGGGTGCTTTTGGCATTTTCAGCTTCTAAAAGCTGTAAAAAGAAATAACTACCATATGCATACCTTCTAACATTGAGAAACGCTGAAAGATAGGGTTTGTGACTCTTCAATACAGAAAAAAAAAAAACCTCATCAGTTTAAGCTAAAAACAAAATGTTCCTGTGGTGCACTTGAAATGCTTACCATGCTTACCTCCCATCCAATGTGGACAGCGGATCAGCTGGAGGCGTGATCGAAGTTTGCAGCGGTCCCAGATCCAGCTGTACACACTGGAATATCCTCCCATGTTGCTTGTCTGTGTTTTATTGTGTTACGGTGTGATGATATCTGTGCTTTCCTGGATTATCCTTTTGTGTTACACATTTTGATGTTTTTTTTCCTTCACTACCTAGCCTGACCTGTCTCCCCAATGTAATATTTGTGTATTGTATGTACGGTCAGCAAGGTCTGTCATTTCGGTTGTGGGCAACTGCAACTGACAAATAAAGGCTATCCCATCCCTCATCTCAAAATAACGATTTCTCATACAGTACTGTAGGAAGGACTTCTCAGTTAGACACCGTTGCTATGGTCCAAGATAAGAAGATAAGTATGATGTTATTATTAGAGATAAGACTGGTGACCAAATAAATTCAAAAGAGACCGTTTGTAAGAAGACAATAATAATTAGTGAAGACTGCTACACTGCAGTTAGCCTTTAGAGCCTCGACACCTTTTCTTCATGGATTTTGTGAAAGCGAACTTCCTGCCTGAGTTTAGATAACTAAATGCATTAGTTCCACTTTTCTCAAATGCTGGCCGACAATAAGTTTGCTGAAAGGTTTCTACATGCATGTTTGACCACTCAGTGCCACGCTATCGGTAGCCTAATGGTACAATTGTGTGAGTGTGTAAAATATGAGGGTTTCCATTACAGGTTTTCTTATAAAGGGTACCAGCTCATCTATGATGCCACAATGCTTTGGTCAAAGATAACACAGTCTCAGTATCTTCTTTTATGCTGACTTGAAAGAGTACATGTCCAAGTGGGAACACAGTATTAAATATGGATTCTGTTTGGGTCCCACTTCAGTTGCCTCCGCGCTCCCACCGAACTCCCAACCAGTGTCAGTGTCTCTGTATGAATCCATGTAAGTGAATGTTTTTGTAATGTGAAGCCTCAAGAGTGGAGGGAGGCTTACCTTGGAAATGTTGTGTGATTACCCAACAAACACAAACAGTGGTGGTAACCTTGGCCACACAGAATTATTCTTTGGTATGGATGAAGGGTGAAGAGGAGTAAAATGTGAAATTCCAGTGGGTTTCTCTGTGTGTATCTAACCTTGTGAAAACACAGAGACGTGAGTTTGATAGAGTTATTACACATCTGTGCTTCTACCATTTGTGGAGCTGAATCTATTATCGGGGAGAAACAGGGCTAAGCTGAGATTCTGTTGGGACATTTCATCACCTGTGTGTCAGGGGTCAGCCAATTGCAGCAGACACTGTTTGCGTTTCATTACTAAAATACAAACTTTAAGCATGTCTTTTTGTTGTTCTTAACAGAACAGTGTTTGCTCTAGCGCTGATTACACTGTTAATATTTCTGCTATGCCTCTGAAAATGTAATTTTAGAAGCTGAGAGGGAGCACTTTGGCTCAGAAAAATGCTTTTTGTTCCAGCAATGTGCAGCCAGTTTACTGTGGTTATAAGCATTCAGGAAAATAATTAGCCGAGCGCACGTTGTGTATATTAAGTACATGCCGCTTCTGTCTTCTCTCTGGAGTATTTATTTTTTCTGCAGTGTATGGCAGCTCAAAGAAACGGCGCTTCTCCGTAAACTATACGGTGCTGATTGTATCATCCCTCTAACGTCAGTCAGTGGTTGTGTATTTCATCACTGGATCAGGAGAGGCATGTATCTGGCAATCAGGATGTTGCTATTATTTTTATCTCAGTGAGTGTTAGGCTTCAAACTTAAACATTTATCTTCCTTTTTATAAAGTCGTCACGTGGAAGGTGAAGCCTTATATCCGTCAAGTCAGGGCTATGCAACGCTGGTTATCACTGCTCGACCTCCCATGACAACTGTCCAATTATGTATATCACACTGCGGCTACTGTTTGCACGAGAAGTAATCAATAAAGGATGTGGCTGAGTGCACATACATTTTGGTGGAACCAAATGCATGAAAACGTAATCGTTTGCTTAGATGGCGGGGAATCAAATATGGGTACTGAACAAGTAGGCGGCGGTTCTTCAAGAGGGAGGGACTGATTAGTGGTTGTAGCTCCAAGTTTGACGGGCTCCGGTGGGTGGCAGAGGGTCAGGAGGGTTTTCTCTCCTGATGAGGCAAATGGAACGGGTGACAGGTGGAAATGTGGATGAGAAGGCGGTCCTCCGTTTCATGAATAAATGTAAACACAGCACCATGCAATTACTGCGGCTGGTCATCTCTTTCAGGTTTGGGTGGGGGTAAACCTGCGGCTACATCCCTGCAGGTCCAATCTAATGAAAACGCCCAGGTTACTGGGGCGTTTAATTGTATATACGGTAAATCTAAGAGTGAGGAGTGTAGCGGCTTGTTGCGGATGAAAGCCCAACCCCACAACTGGAAAATTTGATTCAGTTTAAACATAGCGTTTCGTTTATTGATCCGCCGGGCTAGGTGAGATCATCACAGGAACACAACCTGAGCAGATGGATTCATTTGAACATGTCATGAGAACACATGGGTCTTGTTACTCTGGAGAATAACTTGTTACACAGGGATGGGAGACAAAATGAAAATTTTAAAGCAGCTTTGATAAGACAAACAATTTTTTCAAGTTGAACCGATAAGTTCAATAGTTGACAACTAATTCGGTGTAAAACAAATATTTAAAAAAACTTCCATCTATACTGAGGCCAGTTTCTAAAGTGGTTCAGATCATATGTTAAATATACAAATGTTTAACAATTGGAAGAATTAAGTGTGTTTTTTATTTTAAAGTAATGTCATTCATACAATAATCGCACAGACAAGGGATAATCTTTACCCTATTTTAAATCAATCTTATGTAATCATTGGTATGCATATGCATATCTGTTTGGTATTAACACTTATCCACCACAGTAGAGGCAGGTCCAAGCACGCCCCAGTTATATCTTTTCTATTACCAAGGTTAATCAATAATTCATGGGTCACAATAGCAGGCGGTGCGATTCAGGGGGAGACGGGGGACATCCCAAGATCATCTCCCTACGCAGGACCCCCTCCAAAAACAGGAAGAGGAAATCAGAGCCTAACATTACTCTGAGCAGGAAGATAAAAACAAGCTTCGCAATGCTCCTCTGAACCCACCCACCCACTGCCTCAGCAAAGCAGACCGTATTCACCATCATCATCGCTGACACTACGGCGCCTGTTCAGGCATTTCTTACTGAGGCGATAACCTTTTCTTTTCCCTTTTTCCCCTGCGCTAGTCTCTGAGTAGTGCTCACACCATCACTTAGAGCATTAATCAAAAAGCATGTGCCTAATGGCTCCTGACAGGCAGCACCCATAATGGGCTGCAGTCCAAGTCTGCATCTTCCTCACGCATCTGGTAACACTAACAGCAGCGGCCTGAGCACAGCTGCCTGCCTGGCCACGACTAGACCGTTAATGGCAGTGGATGATATGGTCTCACTCGCCATAAAACACTTAGAGCCCTAAGATGTTACCGCATCATGCATGAAGAAAGCTTTTTGATAGTATGCTAATCTCACCCATTACTGTGGGATGATTTACAATCACTTAAACAGAGCGTGAGCCTGCTGTAGAGACACAGGCTGGCTGGATGGGATTATAAAGACACTGGCGCGTGTTGATCATTAGAGAGCTCTCGCTTCCTCTCTCTTTGTGTCTGTGTATGTGCAAGCATGCACTCTGCATGCACTGGCATTTGGCTCAATTAGTAAGCGATTTTAACATGAAAGAGACAAAAGACAAAAGGGAGAAAGAGTTTTGGGCTTCAGCAGAGATGCAGTCCACCACTAACACCTGTGTGTGTGCTATTAGGGTTCTGCGTGGTCAATTTAACTGTTGCCCTTGTAGGTGAAACAAAGGTTTGAGTTCTAATTTCTGCATTTTTAAGGAAATGTTGAAAATAAAAATTGGCTTTTTTTTTTTGATGTGCCAATACTGATGTTTGCAGTTTTGGATTTTCTCTAGAAGAATTACTGACCACATTTACAAGTAAAAATCCACATGTTCTCATTAAAAAATGTTATTTTCATAATAAAAGACATTATTAAATTTATAAACAATATCCCCCGAACTGCACCCAGTTACAGGCTCTTCTCTTATTTAAACACCTGAAACTTATGTGCTCTGTTATTGGAAAGAGTTTCGAATAATGAACTGAAACAAACTGCTATATAACCACCTTTACCTGACATTTTTTACCTTAATAAACATAAGCAGGTCCAGACAAAAAAACAAACAAAACAAATGCCAGGTCCTTACATCATTTTCCAACATTTTTATAAATGAATGAGATAAAAAGAAATTCACCTTTTCCTCTCTTTTTTTTGTCTCCATAACTGCTTTAATTCTTTGCTCATACTGACACTGCTAGCTTGTGACTGAGGTCTGGATAGCTTTAGCTTTAGTGTTTAGTGCTTTAGTGTTTCCTTTGTTAGCTTCATAAAATCTGCATGCCCATGTGGGTGATTTAAGTGTCTGATAAGGTTTGTTTCATGATGGTCTCCGCGTGGTTTACTATGACGAACTTTGTGTCCTCACGCACAGTGAGAAGCTTCCATGCTAGCAACATATTAGTCATGCTGTGCATGTGTATGCTCTTAAGCTTATAATGGTACACACTTGAGAAACAATAATTGAAAACCTCTATTCAAAAGCACCCAGAAATATGCAGTATGACTATTAACACGATTAGACACAGCAAACATATGCAGATAATTTTGTAGCCAACCCAAAAAGGATGTAATGTTTGCCTGGTTATCTGGCTGGTGTGTAATAAATGTAATTACAACATATTTTTTCTGTATTATCAGATGCAAGATTATTTTGCCCTTTAAATAAATTATAATTTACCAATTTAAAGAGTGATATGTGTTTATACAATAAAATAGGCTTTACCAAACTGAAGCCTTTTTCAAAGTGGATCAGGCTTTACCTGATCCGCAGCTTACAGTGTGATGTCTTGTCTCACCAGTGTTTCACCAGTGTTTTGCTGTGTTTGACAATTTAGAGGGCGACATGCCATTCAGCAACCCGCTGCCAGTGTGTAACACCTAGTTTTTTGATTACTTTTTCTACATGTAAAGCTAGGAAATTGTATCAATATTTCATAGGAGGCAGCATTTTCTTCGGCACAGATTCAATGGGCAAGGAGATAAACAGTGGGGTATTAATAATGCAGTGCGGTGACACTGACCTTATTTTGTGCCTTTCAACCTGCGCTGATATTTTGATGCACAGTGCCCCGCTACTCTCTAGCACACAGGAGGTTTTTTACGCTCTTTGTTCAAAGCCTGGAAAAAAAAGACACTTCCTGTTTGACAGAGGTTACATCACTGCCTAAACCACCTAAAGACATTAATGAAAATGCTGGGGCTGTTTTTTTTTCTTCTTTTTTTGGATACACAGTGGAAATACATATCTTCATTTTACAGAAACAATGTGAATGCTAAGTGTCGTTTTGACAACTGGTGCTGACAGCTGAGCAGTTGCCTTGAAGGTGAACTGTGAGAGGCTTTGACAGGGGACTGAAAAGGCAGCACAGCAACCTGTTCTTCGCTTCAAGAAAAAAAGAAAACCCATTATTCGAAGTTCAGGTCACCAGTGCAAATAAAAGTGTATAAGCATACCGAGTGCTGGCCTTTCAACAATCAGTTTATTTATTTATTTCAGGGACAATGCACATTAATCAGCATTACTGTAAAGTGCTAGTGTTACCAAACTGATATCCCCTGGCCATATGTTCAATTAGATATTAAAACAATAAAACTGAAAAGAATATTTAAAACCATTGCATGAAAAAGCAAGCAAAACATTGTAAAAGGGTTCATATTAAAGATCACTGAACAAACAGTTAGCCCAGGCTGTAAAAATGTAGCCACACAAAACCATTTTATATACAAAGAAAAGCCTAGAAGGGACACAATCAGACAAACCTTACAAAAAGCAAATAAGGGCAGGCAAGGTGAGTATCCATGAGTTAGGTATGACTGGAGGACTTGCTGCTTTTTAAAATTACATTACAAAGGTAACAGACACTGTGATGTGTTTAACCCAAGTATGTTTCAGCAATGAGAAGCTCTTATTTTGAAGGTTGTATGGCCAAAGTGTTTTTTTCTGCCTTTGAATATGAATCCATCATTAAGATGATAAATAAGGAAAATGATATCAAGGCAAATCATTTATCTACTCTCAATATGGTCTCATTGACAAAACTGGGCAAAAAAATCTATTTTACATATAATTTTAAGGAACCTTCAATCAATAACTGCCCGATGACACACTGTAGGAACAGTAACTAACTACACTTATTCTATTTATATTCAGTATCAGTCAAGACAGTCTTTGTTAAATGCGTCAAGCTTTTGGCAATTAATTGGGCATTTAGTTTATTTTGATATTCTTCATCAATTTCTGGGATACAACAACACTTATAACAACATTTAACACTGATCTTGATTCATTTAAATGAAGCAGAGGAAAGATTGCTATCTATATACACGATAAATATAAAACAATACTTTTTGTAGAACCAGTGCTTCCTTCAGCTTCATTAGCAAAACTGTATTTCTAAACATTTTGTAAAATAACTGGTGACTATCTTAGAAGACAACAGATTAAAGAGTGAGAGACAGGAATGGGAAACAGAACAGCCAAATCATTATATGAAATTAGGAATGGCATAATGAATCAAAATTTATACCAGTCATCCTTTTTTAACTCGTTCCTATCAATTTACCTCTAAATATCAGCATTATGAATAAAGCACTTGCTTGTTTTCTGAGTCATGTGTGGTTTACAGCAGTCACTCTATGCAAAATAAAAAGCCTTGTCCCATAGCTGCTTTAGAGACAAACGTGTGTGTCTCTAACTGTTCTCGGCCTCTACTTCACACATTCACAGAGGTGACAAACAATGACTAAGCCCCATCTGCCAGGAGCTTTTACCATGAGTGTTATAACAACCAATAATAAGTGTAAATAATAAATGGTCCATACCTTACAATCATGGGGGCTTCGGCAGCTCTGCTAAACTATTTAAGGTGCCTTGTTGATGGGAGTTATTTTTTGCTGTGGGGTTGTAGAAATTCTCTGGCTTCCCAGTAGAGTTTTGGCCTGACAATAAACAACAGTTTAATACTTTATCTAATCCCTGCCAGGAGGTGAGTCCAACAGCAAGCTCTTGCAGATGTTCACATCCAATAATCTATCCATAATTGATGAAACAGGGAGGTCAGATGTAATGGCTGCTGCCATTGCAGCAACAAATAAATGGTTATTGACAAAACAAGTCAGTGTGGCACTGAGTGGGCTGTGAGATGACAGGCACAGAGCGGGGCAGAGAGAAGAGGCGTGCAGACGAGACAGGAGGCAGGAGAGAGGGGCTAAACTCCGGACTGCTGCTCCTCAGATGGGCCGGCCAAGCCAGCGGGGCACGGAGAGAGCATCCCGGGTGGAAAAGTGGAGGACACACCCACGAGGAGTCCTCAGGAGACCATAAACAGGGGAGGAACGAGAGCGAAAATGGGGAGGGACGCGGAAGGCGTTTGGGGAGGGAGGGGGTTGGCGAGCAGCATGGTGAGGTGAGTGCAACTGCATAGAGTGTGCTGAGTGCAGTGGGCCAGCTGTCCGCTCTTCTTTCATCTCTGGGCTTTATGTCAGATACAATCTACCTGGCTGTCAAGCCTCTGCAACCATCTCACAGCCCCCTCTCCCTCTTCCTCCCTCTCACCTTCTATAACTAACATGCCCCCCCCCATCCTTCTCCCCACTTCTCTCTCTCTCCATGTCTCTGGTGGCATCCCACCTCTGTGTCCTCTGATTCCTCTGGCCAAATCTCTGAATGGTCTGCAACATGTTTTATTCTCTGACACCAAAGTCTGTCTTTTCAAAACATAAAATAAACACATTATCCACACAGAAATGAGAAAAAAAAAAGGATGACAGTGACTCAATTCAAAATTAATTCCCCAAAATAGAATTCTGATTTATTAGCTTCTGGGATAAGAGCTTGATATTATATTTAAGTACCAATTTGCATTATTAAGAAAGCTCAACAATTTAAAAAAAAAAAAGCAACATCTGGACTACCACAGTGTGTGTTTGAATTCTGCTTAAAAGGATGAATGGAAATTAATCATTGACAACCAGTTTACAAAATAAAGATAAGCACTAGAGCCATAAAGTGAATAAAAACAAAACATATCATTGATCACGATCCCAAACTCTGATTACCAGCTAAGACATGACATACTGTGTTACTCATCAGATTGCTGGCTGCTGCTTTAAAATAGTGTGGATCACAAAGTTGTTTATTTCAGGCAGTTTAGCAGATAAAGTAACGCTGTTTAACTTATTTTACTTATATGATTTAAAGTTTATAAAGTGAAGGGGAAGCAGAAAAACAGTCCACATGTCTGTGATACTAACTAACTGGAGTTAGCTCGCTAAACAAAACTGCACTTCTTTTAAGCCTCATTAACTCTTCTGTGGTAAATGGCTCCGTGCTGCACGACAGCACACACGACGAAGGAAATACTTCGAAGAATTACTGAGAAAGCAGAGGACAACATGCTTTTTTTAGTGCTGAAGAAAAAAAAGGGGGCAATTTTTAACTCCAGCAGAGGGTGAGCGACTCTCCCTTGTAGAGTTCCCTTCTCCACCGCTTAATTACTGCGTGCGATCATGAATATTTCAGGCATATGCTTTCCCACTTTGTCATTGGAGTTCAGAACTAAGAGAAACAAGTTCATATGCATATTAATACGCGGGGGCTGCGGGTGGATGGGGGACAGGAGGACTAAGGGTTGCCAGTGTGCTGGTGACAGCAGGAGGAAATGGCACTCATTCCCCAGCAGCTGCTCTTTTTAGATCCCCCTCAGAGGAGACTGCCCGAGGAGGGCCTGCACCACAAAGGGGATAAAGGAGATGAGGGCTCTTGATGGAAAACAGGCAAACAACCACTGGGACCCCTTCCTACCCCCGCCTTCAAACACTAATGTGTGTGCTCACACTCGCACGTACACACACACACACAGAAACCTTTGGCCCACACTTTGCCAACCCTCAGGAGTTGTCAGGACCTCTTTAGCATTTTCCACGGTGGCTGCTAAACTGTGCATTAGCACCAGGCTAACAGGACCGCACTAATGACAGACAGACAGAGATTTTTTTCCACATGCTCCGTATAATGACAAATACGATGCAGTCCTGTGGGAAGGAGGAAGGGAAGGTTGTGGGGGGGGTATATAGACCGTGGCCACAGAAGCATCTGAGGCCCTCATCGGTTGAAGAGGGGCGTACTATTAAAATGACAATATAAATGTAAATCCTAAGTAATAATTCTTAAAAATGGCTGACGCGACCCTTCGTTGGATCACGTGCATCAGTGCACTAACATGGTCTAGGGGCAGCATTAAACACTGTCTAATTGAATTTATGGACCTTTAAAATACCACTTAGCACCTAGCAGAGCACAATGACAGGCTTTATTTAACATATCTAAACAAAGACGATTAGAGCATTGTGCAGGTCTAATGGTGCACAAAATCTTCTCATCCCACTTGATTGAGAGGGCTGTTTGCACATGCAAAGAGCCCCCTGTTTAGATATGTTTGCCTAAAAGAAAAAGAGCACCTACAAAACACCACTGACAGTAAGAAAGAAAAACAGAAAAGCTATTCAGCGTACTTAAAATTCAACTTTTTAAATGGGCTTTTTCTACAAAAAAAAAAGTTGGCATTTTGCTGCGTGTGGGACAACCCTTGATTAATTTGAACCCTGTCAAGTCTGCATGGAGATATCAGGATCACTCAATGACAAGTTCAAAGGCAGCGCTAATTAGTTTGACCTTTCCTGTCATAATTAGCATGCCCACTCAACCTCCTACAATTTACCAGCAAAGAACAAAAGAGTCAATGCTCAAGCTGTGCTGCGGGATAGAAGAAAACATTCTCCTAATTGACGTTTTCAAACAATACATGACACCGTGTTTTGTTCCGCGTGCCCCTTATTTGCACAATTCTTAACACGGATGCAGATCTGAAATACACATGCAGAGGTGAGCAGCTTAAAGCGCCTTAAAATGTAAGACGGGAGCCTAAAGACGAAGCTTGCAGGGTGAGGCAATTAGAGCACTGGCAGTTATATCACTTCTTCCAACGTGTCAGAGGTACTAAATGTGATTTATAGTGGGAGTTCCTGCTGGGCAGTCTTATAGGGGGAAAGGATTGAGAGACATTCAAGAAGAGTGTAATAGCTAGGGCTTAATATAACTATC
>VUQR01011924.1:0-18013 GCA_015108515.1 Hemichromis elongatus
TGACATGGTCAATCACTGTTGCTCGCATCTCTTCCGTAATAATGGTGCAAGGTTGTCTTGCTGTCCCTCCTGGACCTTCTCCTCTCCCATGTTGGCCTCCCCCTCTTCCTCGTTGACCTGCTCCTCTCCTCTCCCATTTGAACTCCTCTTCCTCATTGGCCTGCTCCTCTTCTTCCAGGGCCAGCTCTTCTCCCTCCTCTGCATTGAATTCCTCTTCCCCTGACTCTGCCTTCATCCATTGTGTTTGTTTGGAATCTTCAGCAAACTGTGCACTCTGAACTTACTTTTATACATGTGGTCACAGCATTAGCAACAAGTGTCTTCAATTTTGAGTCGTTGTGTGTAATGAATGACGCCAGGTGTGTTCACTGTGTTCAAATATTGCTGACTGTGGCAAGCATGTTGCATCACATGAGCTTTCATTTGAGAATATGAGCAGAGTTCTTTTGCAACTTGTGTTTTATCAAGGCAAAATGTGGTTAGATTTATGACAACGGAGGATTGTGTTCTGTGAATTGTGTCTTCATGTGAAATGTTTTTATGATATTGGTAAATGATGGCTAGATTTAGTAAAGGTCATTTGGTTTAGAGGTTTGGCGTTTGTGTTTTAGCATTTGAGAAAAACTGTAACGCAAAACCCGCGTTAACACGGCAAATCTCCGGTAACGAGTTACTGCGGATGTTCCTGTTCCTGTTCCTGTCAGGACACGTAGTCTTTTAAAGATCTGATGGTTTCTTGCAAGTTCTGAATATTTATCCCCATCAGGTTCTGACATGTTCTTAGAGTGTTTCTTTGATTTGATTTGAGCTGTGTATTACACTGGACAGTACTGTTCTTAGCATATCCTGAAAATGCTGTAGTCATAGTTTTTCTTTTGTTTATTTCATTTTATTGTAACTTGTTTCAGAGTTACAAAGCTGTGCTAAGTTGCTGTGACTTTTCAGACTAACTTGCTAATTTATTCATTCACACTCAAGCATAACCTCGGGTTGTTTCTGTGCACACAAATGGCATCTGTCCTTCCTATTCACATCTCTCTCTCTTCATTATTTTAATGCCCTTTTCCTGCCCCTGATATGCTGGTGAATCTGGGAAGTAGTGGAAGAGTGAAGAAATACTGGCATCTGTTGTTGGGGGCCAATATTACAGATTTATACTTTTACAGTGATCATCAAAGCTACACATGGGGACTTTACTATAATGAGGTTCAGGCAAAATGGCAGGTTTGATTTTGACAAAGATCTTTTCAGGGTTGGACCGTCCCATCTGGTCGACCTGCCTGTGTTTGTTTTGTGCATGTTTTCCTCTCTGTTTTCTTCCTTTTTTATAGGAACTTTATTGGACAAACAATGAGTATACAACATATAAACAGATGAAGTATACAAGAGAATAGAACATGAATGCACAAAACCACGGGTAAAAAAAATAATTATATAAATACACACAAAAATTCACATATATGTATTGTTTTGAGAGCCTTTTTGTCGGTGGAGTCTGATATTGATTTTATGTACAATTCCACATCCTTAGAAAATGACAAAAATATGGTGTTTTATTAGTAAACTTACATTTATGGATACAAAATTCAGCGAGTATTAACAAATTTATTATGAAAAACATTTTTCATTCTTCTTTGGGAACTTAAAAGACAGAATAAAACATTTTCCCATCGTAAAGAAAACTCATTTAAAATATGGACAATAACAGACCTGCTAAATTCCTTCCAGAACCTCTGTGTAGAAGAACAGTACCAAAAAAGATGTGTCACGGTTTCTAACTATTTATGTCGCTTTTAAATTTCTTTTTTGTAATTTTTATTTTTTCTAAATTTGGAAAATAACAGTGCAGCAAATACAAATAAACAAAACACAAAACATAAAAAAGTTAATTAAATTAAATTAAATTAAATTAAATTAAAAAAAAACCCTCATACATGAGGAGAGGCATACAAATAGCATACAAGAGTATATCAGGGGTCCAAAAGGGATCGGGTCCGGGAGTACCCAAATGTACCCCAGATTTTGACAACTGCACTTAAATACAGGTTTTTTTGGCAACACTGGGATGCCCGACTCCTCAAGAGATCCTTGTTTGCCACTTTGCTAGTCTAATTATTTATTGTTGTACATTTTTATTATTATTATTAAAACATTTTCTATTAGGATTTAATATGTATACTTTTAAATGTATAGCTAAGTTAATTTGCATCAATAGAGAAGTCAGCCAGCCTGGGACCACCGGGACAAGAGGGCCTCCGGAAACCCATGTATCAATCATCCTTCCAAAACCTTACAAAAAGTCAGATCTTGTTGGCTTTACATATTCAGTCCATTTTGACTACTGCTCATAGAACTTGTCATCTTGAATCCTCAAAGTGAATGACAGTTTTTCCTTGTTTCCTGTTCTTCCACCTTTAATACCTTGAATTTTATCCAGCACAATGGATGGTGCTTAAATGTAGTAAAAGAGTAATGTTTCTGCATATGCAGAAAGTGTGCATGCAGATAATTTTGCCTGTGCACATCTACATCTCTTTCTTGAAGCAGTGCATTGTGGCCAGGCTTACTGTCTTTTGGCTTGCAGTGAAGATAATAAACCATCAGCACTTGACTACACTACTATCGATCTGCCTCAAAACCCGGCTATTAAGCATCGTCATGAACAGTCAATTCACATCCCTGCAGGTTTCTGCAGCCCCCACTGTGCAAAGCTCTTAAAAACACTCCCCTCTTGTCTGTGCTATCTGATGTATTAAAGAATTTTTATTCTCTTCAAAGACTGTTTCATTGTCAGCCTCCTCTTACACAAAGGTTGGAGAACACAGCGCACAATCCTCCTGCAGGCTGTCTATTAGGAACTGAGAGGCATCAAATGCATGTTGATACGATCCACTTATGGCAAAGCCCTTTGAACTAATACTGTATCACAGGCATTGGTGCATATTCATAAAGTTCGAAATTGCATACTATTAACAAGTAAATAGAAAGCATATTGGCATGGTCCAAACAAATGAATATTTTTAACCAAATGAATGCAAAGCTAAAGCAGGACATGGGTCGCAACCTTTAGTTAATAATAATAGATCTCTGCATCTAATGTGATGTATACACCCTTTTTATGATAGAGAAAATTACAAAGTAGCGCTCAGATGGTTGGTAAATGTTTTCATGTTCAAGCATCTGACTGACAACTTGTGATAGAAGATCTGACAAAGTTCTGAAAAGATAACTACATATGAAAAATGATGTAAGTGCAATACTACTCATGAGGCAAAGCTCTCCATTTACCCGATGACTTTTTATTCCAGACCTCACCTTTAGCTGTGAGGATGCCACTGTCATAATCAGGAGAGTTTGTGAAGCTCAGTAATCCACACTGATCCATAGTGTTCTTTTTTTTGACACTACTTCCTAGTTATTTGAATACCAGTTAAATAAGCCACGTTGAATGGTACAGATAATTCATCTGTTTGAGACCTCAGGATAAATCAAAGACACGGAGCTGTGATAGAAAATGTAAAATTCACCATTTACACCTTTATTTAATAAAAGATGCTGAGTTGATAAAACTTTTACTTAAAATTGTCAAAATGTAATTTCAACAAGAAAATCAGATATGATTGACCAAGCAAGCTTTAAGCAAACCAAAGAAGAAGCAAAATTAAAAAGAAAAATGATCATGAAACAAACCAAAGTGAGAGAAAACAATGAGAACACAGTGAAAAAATAAGCTCCCAAACTCAAACTGAACATCTGAAATAGGACACCATGAGAACGCTGCATATTTAGACAAAGATGTGTTATAGGCTACAGGTATGTAGCCTATAACACATCTTAGTATTTTCCCAGCAGTAGTTAAATGTGGTTTGTGTTTACAATATGAAAGAGTCACACAAGCAGAATGTGGTGTCAAAAAAATAACAAACTGAGCATAATATGGGTGATTACCACATTTGGCTCTAGTGTTTTCACACATCATTTTAGTACATTTTACATCAAAGCTAGTGAGCAATGAAGAAGAATTTCAGCAGCAACTGTAATCATGTGAAAAATTGCATATTGGCAGAATGTTGTGTCATGTCTTGTGAGTTCATATTGTGTTTCAGCTAAGTGCAAAGTCTGATAAAATTACACTGGCAAAGTTTCCTTTCAGGATAGTGCTTGTGCTCATTGTCATTGGCTGTCTCCCATTTGATTTAGCTCCTCATATTTAACATCAAGTGGAATGACTGACCTCATTATTGGGCCTTGTATTTTGTCAGGAATAACTCGGGTGGAGCCATGTAGCAGATCACAAAGACACGTCTGCAGTTGCAGAAAGAATATTGAAACAATTCAATACCGATAACGCGGGGTCAGCTGGCAGAGACACTCGAGCACTCTACGTGGGAATCAAAGAGAGGAGTGGTTAGTGCATGGTGAGAGGGAAGACGAGAGTTACGTGACGAATAGAGTTGGAGAGCGCACTTGTCACGTTTATTTATAGGCTCGGACGGGAGTGCGTGGAGCTGGTGCTGACTCTGAGTGTGGGTAGATGGCGGCGCAGGTGGACGGGGTGATGGATATCCAGAGGGAGGTGTACTCAGAAAGACAAACTGTTGGGCGTGGAAGGGTTTCTCAGGCAGTTTGGCGGCCAGGGAAAATGAGGCAAGCTGGAGGAAGGAAGACGGGCGAAAAGGTGTCCCATAAATACTCTGATGGTCCTAGAATCAGACACTTAGCACAACTGACACGTTACCACTTGTGGGTAAGACAACACTTTGACACACGCCATCCCAGCTCCTAGTATATTGAGCTTTTTGAGTTCTCTGGAAACTCTGGAACTACAGTGAAAGCCTCACACAGTAAACCAGCAGGTAGATGCATGTGCAGGGTGATTAAGTCAGCTGCAGCTTGTTTGGATGCAGGACCTCAACACCGTTAGCGTAATAGATTTTCTAGAAAGTCAGACTCAGATTAATGTGTCTCATGTGGAAAGCATACACATTTGCAATGGTGTCCTGTTTATTCTGTCTGCGATAGGGATGACATGCAAAAATAAAAAATCCATAAAGACAAAAACGCCTATTTAAAGGAAAGGCACGGCTTAAAGGAAGGTTAGTTGTGTAAGCTGCAGAGACATTATTCACAGGAATTTTGAGGTTGTGTTGACAGTGCATTCACAGTGACAGTGAAACTCTTATTGGTTTAAGCAGTGCGAACTTAACACAGTTCAGTAGGAATATTAAATTCCTTTTTTAAATTTGACGCAATGCACAGAGAATATATCTGGTCAAAACATAAAAAAACATTCACATTTTGTTAGATTAACTGGAAAATAATACATGTGACTCACTGTCTCAGCAGCATCTGTTTCTACTGCCTAAACAAGACTAGTTACAGCAACTTCATTTGCTATCAGCCCAGAGATCACATGACTGTGATCTTCCAAACAGTGCAATGAAGTCCAAAGATACTGGTGCACTATTGACTATGTAGAAAAAAAACATTTGACTTTTACTGCATGGTTTATCAGTCCCCTGAAAATCTACAGAAGGTCTCAAACCCCTAGCACACCTGTAAGTGAGGCGCCTGTGCTGGTTGTGTTCAACAACAAAGGCGTCATTTCGAGTTTTAAATCTTTTCATTCAAATAGAAAAAAAAATGACAAGACAGTGTTGTGCTCATTTGATTTCACGCAATGCTTCGAAGTAAAAAAAAAAGTGTCTTTGAGTGTTTTAGGTAATTCTTTAAAGACGTTTTCATTGTTCTACAAAACCGATTCTTTTCCATTTCAGGAAACCTTCACGAGGATAATTTTCCCACTCCACTGTCAGATAAACATTCTCGCTTCTTGTCTTCTTGTTATTTAGGTAGAGGATTTTTGCAGTGGAAATGGTGTTTGGCTGGTTTGCGGTGTAATATCAGTCCAGGTTGCAAACTAAATTCAGCAATAATCAACTTGACAGCTGTCTCCTTACTGTACCTAAGAAAATTTGAAGCATACATTTGAGACTGTATGCTTCAGTTGTGTGGCTAGAAGTCAGTGTTGAGCATGAAATCTGTCTCTGGCTGATTGTCTTTGTAGTGCAGTTTTCAGTACATTTGCAGTCAGTGCTTTCGATTTGAAGAATATTCCAGATATTTCTTCTGGCTTTCCCATTGATCTCATATTCTTTGTTTTCCTCTCCACCTCCCTCTGCCTCAGTCTTCGCTGGGTTTTCCTTTTTATTAAGCGCCTTGAGCGACTATATAAATAAAACCGAATTTAACTGAATTGAATTATTAAAGTACCTCAAGACCCATTGTTGTTTTCAACTTGCTTTTGATTGTTGTTCTATTTTTCTATCTCAATAAACAAAAAATTATACCGTGTTTGGGTTTTTTTTCCATTGTGTTGCGTTTGCCTTGTTTGCCACTCTAGATAATTGCTGCATCAATAAAACTCATTCAAGTCCTTGCCAGTAAGTAACAAAGAGCTAAATGTTAAGGTACCGCAGAATCAACAGCATCCCAAAGGGATTATCATTCAGGTCAGGAACCCCGCATTGATTGAGTTCCTGAAGTGGGAGATATGTACTGTTTCATTTGATGCTTTTGTACATTGAATGTACTCTACATATAAACATTATGGTTTGAAGTTGCATCGTCCTGCTTCTTCTTGTTGAAACCTGACTTTAATCAACATTGAGAACCTGAAATATTAAATATATGTCTAATATAAGTGTTTTAAACTTGGAAAAAAAGGTGCAAAATTAAGGTTCAAATTATGCAGTTATCATTCATATGCAGTAAGCAGTACATACAGATATGTTTCAATCTTCTTCCAACATCTTTCATTCATTCAGTCATAGATAAACAGTGTGAAAAGAAAGACAGCGTGTCTCTGTGTAATTCATGTATTTGAGCCCAACTGCGAATCCCTAAAGCAGGAAAAATCGTCTTCACTCCATCGTTACTTTCGGAGGGCACTATATGTACGAGGGAACAGTGACCGCACGGATTAGCCTACGTGTTCAGGACAGTTACAATTTCAGTGTCACTAACCATATATGACTCACTCTAGTTTGGTTTTGTCATGGTTCAAAACAAGACTAAAAACCTGCACATGAATAAGCTGAGGCAGTCTGAAATTATTTGCTTTTATTTATTTGCATGTGGAAATAAAAATAAAATAAAATAAAAAGAATGGCCACACATCATACTGATGTCTTCAGATGTTTATTTCTCTCTCTCTTATTGTCTTCAGACATTGTGAAAACTGAAGAAACACAAAGTTTACAACGTAAATATCTTTGATCTTGTCAGAGTCTCTCATGTTAGTGCCCATAAACAGTCTTGAACTAGCAGAACCGAAAAAATGCAAATTAATGAATATTACTGAAAATGTCCTCTTATTACCAATGTAGAACATATACACAAAATTATATAAACAATATACATGAAAACCATTACCATGTGCGCCTCTTGGACCACATGCAGAATAACATTACTGTTGTGGCTGCAGCCGCATCTGTAGCTCTGTATCCTAGTGGTGGGCGGATCGATCCAAATATCGATTGTATCGATACCAAGTCAGCATCGATATCGGATAGATACTAGCCTGTTGAGATCGATTCTTTACTTTAAGTTTGCTCTTGTTTGCAATGCTGTGCTTTCAGCAAAGACGAAACATCCAGGTCGCCGGACTCGCCGCTCCTGGGTCAGAGCAGGCACACTTTGCTCTCCCTCCCCACTCTTGTGTTTCGACGTTGCGCTGTCACGTGACTTAGAGGCTTTAGGGGTTGTAAAGTTGTTTATATAATATTTATATTTTCACCAGTTGTAAGCCTCCAGAGGCAGCCACGGAGCTGATCCGGTGGCCACCCATGTGGCAAGCAGCGGCGGCATAGCAGGCGTGGAAGTGAGCCGGGGCTCACAGGCAGGTGGAAGAGAGGCCAGAGCGAACAGCATGCTGCCCTCGGGCGTGGCAGGACCCTTGCGCACCTCCATCTCCTGCTTGGCAGGTCCCGCTGGCGCGCCAGCCTCGGCTCACCCCGTGCGCTGTCCACCCTTACAACAATCACACTGATGCTGTAACAGTACATGTAGATGCACCTGCAGCGCCAGCCACAACAATAAAGCATTTTCTTTTTAATTATAAACTTTGTCCTAATTATTTCCTGGGTTTTAACTATTAATAATAAAAATGAATAATAAATATAAAAATAATAGCACAATAAAAATAGAAATTAATAATAAAAAAGGACACATATTAAAAAAAAGTTAAGGTCATGAAAATGAATTGAGATTTAGCAATTCAATGAGGCACCCACCTTATTCACTGAAAAGTATCGGTATCGATATCGGCAATACTGGCCCTTATTTACTTGGTATCGGAATGATACCAAAATATGCAGTATCACACACTACTAGTGTATCCATGCTAGCTCTGACCCACAATGCCATGGTTGTGTTCTCAGCTAAACTATGGTCATGTGACCATTACAAACTCTACCTCAAACAAACTTTACGGCACGCCTGTATCAAACCCTTATTTTCTAACCACATATTTAAGTTTTTTAAACAATGCTACACTTTTTATTATCTTATCCAATGCATTTTAATCCTTTCTAACAAATAAATGAATTAAATTAAACATGAATCTATCACAGAAACATATGAAATAAACTTTATTTTAACTGTCTCAGGGACATGTCTGTGAAGGTTCTCAGTCATCCAGGTCATCGTAGTCTAAGGAGCTGTAAGGAAAAGGCGTCTGGACTTCTTTAGGTTGCTTGAAGACGTTTCACCTCTCATCCGAGAAGCTTCTTCAGTTCTGAAGAAGCTCCTTAGACTGTCTCAGGGACAGTTAGAAACACCAAAAACATCTGATCTGTCAGAGCACACAAAGTCTATGTTAAAATGTTACTGTCACATTTATAGCAAACAACAAGAAAAACCAAAGTAGTAATGAAGTCCAGCCATGTCTGAGATAAAAAGAGCTTTTTAGTTGATGCTTAAATCAGAGCAAATGCTGCAAACTGTTGTAGTGGGATCTGAACCACAGCAGATGGTGATGTGTTTGACTCTTCTCATTTAACAATTATGAGTCAGCATTCCAGTTGACATTGCAGTACAATTTGTACATTACTATGGAGTTATGCCACATATGTATACTGTATTTATATTTCACGAGAGCACATATTTCCAGGGTAATATCAGCAGCCATACTGTTTGTTTTTTTACCTCTTCGTTATTGAACTATGTGTTCACCTCCGTCTCTACACACATCCACACACACACACACACACACATTCGCTCTCCAGGTCAACACCATGAAAGGCATCCGCAGCCTGCGGCAGTTTGGAAGAGCTCCCATATACTCAGCTCCGACAGCAGAATTAGGGCATAGCGTGCATGTGACAACAGGGAGATGCTGATGTATGTGCACATGAGTCAATACAGCAGTGCAGTAACACAAAAACAAAAAAACATGAAAGAGACTTGATGAAAACTCCTGGCCCTCTGGGTTTTCTGTTACACAGAAAGGCAAGATTGAAACAGCTTTCTTTTGATTCAGATATAAAGCTAACCTTCACAATAGTTTGTTTTCTCTGAACATGCTTATGTTATGCTTCTTTGCATTTAATTCCATTTGTATCTGCATGCAGTTGTTGACTTCAGAGGTGACGGGAGACACATTCACACTAGTTAGGTGGATGTTCTGTGCTGGCATTTGGACCGGCTCTTCATGCTGATTTCATTTGGCTGAACGTGTAAAGGTTGAAAGTGTTGATTCAGAGGTCCAGATCTCTTAGTCTACAGTGACAGAGTTCAGTCTTTGCAGTCAACTGGTTATACACTCCTTATACAATATAAAGCACCTTGAGGCGACTGTTGTTGTGATTTGGCGCTATATAAATAAATTGAATTAAACTTAGAACTGATCTGGACCTTTAGTAACTATGTGTGGGTTTTTAATGGCAGCTACATATGTATCCAAGCAGTAATTGATGCATATTTGTAGTCTTTCTTCAAGATTTTAAGGTAAAATATCAGGATGCAGTCTTTGTGAGCCAAAGCAAAAAAGAGACTGGAGAAAAATTCTGACCAGTAAAACCACATACTTGGACATATCTGGACAGACCCGTCCTGTGGAGGCTGGATTAAAATAGCAGGCTTGCAGCAGAGATGAGGTGCAGTCTAACACTGATGAACACAAAACAAAACAGTGCAAACAGCGACTGGTTCTAACTGCCTCCTTTAATAGCTCAGACTTTGAACGTACCATCAAGGCTACTTAGTTTCAGTTTTGTAGAACATTTGTTTGATCCGTGTTCAGAATGGTGAGTTAGTCGCGTGTCTTCACTGAAGCTGCTGTTTGTCCTGAACATATCGGACAACCCACCACTCTTCACCGTTTGTCTCTTAGGTTTGGTGAAATTATAGCAGAATTGTAATTTTCTCGAATATTTGGACCTTTATTGGGTGTGAAGTAAATGTTAAACTTCTGTGTAGCTTTGTGAGTGTGTTTGATGATCACTGAAGACAGGGAAATGTGAAGGCCTTTTGATATTTGTTCATTTGCCCACCGAATTTGATGGGCTTGGTGAGCTTAGCGAAAAATTACTTAAGCTCAGATTTAGCTTTTAAAACATTTTGACTGTGTACCTCAGAGTACCAAAATCCATACTTTGTGTTTAACTTAGGGCAGAATTTATGATATGTCAGTGATGCTTTAATCAAAAATGGGATGACAAAAATAGGGATGTCCCGATCCGATCATGTGACTGGAAATCGGGCCCAATCATGTGGTTTCGGACTCGATCGTAATCTGACTTTCTGATCATAGGCAGTGTGTTCTTGTTATGCAAGAACACACTGTCATAAAAGTGTGCCTCAAGGCTCTGTATTAGAGCCAACACTTTTTTCTATTTACGTTATAAATGTGCAGCAGAATGGTAGAGACAACCTGACACATACACAGGCAGCTTTGCATGAATGTGTATCTATTTACAATGCCTACAACACAACAACACCTATCATGCTTGCACGCTTCCATGGCTTTTCAGTCGCTGTGTCTCCAGTTCAGTGCAGCTCAGTTCTCCTCCAGTCCCAGAAGGCTACAAAAATAGAGAGAGCATGTTTAGGCAATCAGTCCCAGCTGCCCTGCCAGTCTGGCTGCACTGTTCCCTGAACACATCACCCCTCCTCTGCAGAGGAGCTACAGAGCACAGCCCTGTCACAGTGGAAAACAATGGTCTCATCCTTCTTGACACTTTTGAGTGTGAGCAGCACAGGTCATCATGACAGCATGCCAGGTTACTGATTTATCTGCATGAATGATTTGTCTGATTATTCATCATTTTCATTAAAAATTAAGTAATTAAAAAATCTATTTTGGTTTTCACTCACATAACATATAATGGGTTACATAAAAACTGAATGTGAGCTATAAAAACATTTACTACACAAGCACACTGCAAAAACTCAAAATCTTACCAAGTATATTTGTCTTATTTCTAGTCAAAATATCTCATTACACTTAAAAATAAGACACATTCAGCTAAAGAGTTGAACTATTAAAGGCTAGCTCTGGACCGCAGGAAGAATAGTTGTTGCTGTGGTAACAACAATGTGCATAAAAATTAAGAATAAAGAACGAATAAAAGCCTAACTTTTCTGTTGAGGAAAAGGAAATAAATGAAATCCTGTGCTCACTGGCCTTTTTTGTTCAAAACTAAAATTATAGACACTTGATCATGCATGTAGGTTTCAGTCACTAACTCTTGGCTCAACCACTCAGTGTTCCACAAATGCCTCAATCTGAATTAAATAAGCACACGTAATTAAAGACACTTAGCAGGCAAGAAACTAGCAGCACTCCACAGCCCAGATACTATAAATGTGTCAGCAACGAATCGCCCTTCCAACCTTTAAGAAGAGTGAGGCGCAGCATAGACAGCCCCCGACTGAGGAAATGCCAGCCTTCCTTTTTGGTAAATGGACTGGTTCTTATATAGCAGAGCACTCAAAGCACTTTATCCATTCACACAAGCACTTTTTTCAAAGTGTCCGTTCTAATTCATGACCTGCAGCTTTGAAATAAGATTCTGGATTCATCCGCTTACTGGTCTTCCTCTAACACTACGGTGTTTTGGATGTTCAGATAGCAGTTGAAATCAGCCCTGGAAGATTATTTTGGTGTTAGGTCTACATGCAGAGGTGTCTTCTCTCTCTGTCAATTCCACTGGATGGTCCCAGAGAACCTGATCTGTGTTGGATCAAAACTCAGAATCAGGAAAGCATGCTGAACAGGACTTCTTCAAGTCCCCATCATATGGATTTTGACAGGATTAGCAAATATCTTTTTTCAGTAGTGTATTATTCAAAAGCACATTTGGTTGCCCTCCTCGTTACATGTTCTCAGCACTCTCTTAGCTATTTTTCACAGTCCATCTGCTCAACACTTGGTGTGGAGGAAACAGTTCATGATGGAAGCTTTGTTAGATATTTGGATTTCTACTTTTCTTTCTCAGATTCTATTTATGTACTTCTACTTATTAATTTCAAGTGTTTGAAATGGGATTAAGCAAATCAACTACTGCAGTGGTGTCGATATCTACTACTTAAAGAATCTTAATGTATATAAGGAAAAATGTACAGATTAGTTAACCCAGAGTTGCTGTCAGTGCTGTGGTTTAAACTGATGACTGTATGCCTTGTCAAAGTTGTTCAAGCTCTGAACAAAAGCAGATGCTCCACCCCAACATCATCACCTGGGCTACATGCAAGTAATAATAATACGTTTGTCCTCCAAACACTCAGTTCAGTCTCCACAGCAGTGATATATTGATTGGGGTTGAATGCAGACTGACAGAGGTCAACATTCATTCACGGTACATTGCTTTAAGCCAACCGCTGCACTGCCAGTGCCACTGGTTTCAATTCAATATCAGTGTATGGAGTATAATAAAGCTAGTGTATGCACTGTAGGAGGATGAGTCATTTCTCCTTGGTGCTTTTGCAGCTGAGTTAATTTTCTCTGACAGCATCTTTCACATTGTTTGACTCTAATATTTCACAAGCTTGACTGCATTCCTTTCAAAAAATTATAATATCATTAAAATACTAATTTAACTGTAATTGAATCCAAAAAGGTAAACTTGCACATATATGTACTATAGTCATTACCGAAATAAATTCCTGCATAAAGAATCTGGAGAGCTAAGGGAAAATATAGAAAAAATAAAGTAGAAATTAATTTTGAAATCTATAAAAATGCACTTTACTCATACAACCATGAAATCAAACCATCCTGCATCTCCCAACTGATCAACAATAACAAGCCTAGATCTGCTTTTTCATTTTCATCAATTGATAAATTATTTATTTAACTGAATTGGTTTCAGCAGATAATTATCTGCATCTTTCTGCAAAAACAAAGTTTCCAATATTTGAGGTTATATTCTAGTACTTTATCTAGCACTGCCTCGCATTCGGATTAAATTACTGCCGCAAGCTCAATGCTCACTGTCTCACAAATCATTTAGAAAATTTTATCAACAGCTCTCTACAGTCCAGCCTTTTTTGTAATGACACCGCTAATCAAGAGAAATAACTCGGATTCATTAAGACTCACAGTCTTTATGATAAGTATCAATCAGGGTTCAGAACCAATCAGAGCACAGAAAAAGCTCCTGCCTCTGACCTGAGGATCATAGCTAAAGGGTCAAAACTAATGAACAGAAAAGAAACAAGACACAAACACTTGTCATTTGTCCAAAAGATCACAAACAAAAACAATTCATATTCATCATACATTTCTCTGAAAATTGATGACATCAGGATCCTTGGCATGATTTTGGATAGTGACCTAAAATTGACTCTGAGAAATTGACCCATGCATTCACATCATGGTAAGACGCTCTATTTGCAAGACTCAGGAGTAGGACACAAAGAATCCTTACAGGTACATTGGCCTTGGGTACATTGGAGAAGGAAATCAGCGTCTACACAAAGCTAGTGAGCAGATAGAGGCATGAAGTGCCAGACCGACCAGCACAGAGACCAGCAGATGATCACTCTTCCTTAACGCTCAAGATTTCTAAACTAAATGTAAAATTTACTTTGATTTGAAAACAGGACTTTGAGCCAATTCTTTTTCTCCATAGTCTAGAGGCTTAGTTCCTCGTTCCTTAATTAAAACGTTCCCTAACTCAGCCAGGCTGAAGGAAAACTGTTGCTGAAACTGCTCTTCAGATTGTCCAGTGTGTTATGGAGGGGGTGGGAGTCATTCGCCATCACTGCCAGCAGTCTTGTCTGCATTCTGTCACTGATCGCTTCCTCCAGGGTTTGAGCTTCATGCCAACAACAGACTCGGCTTTTCTGATGAGTTTTTTTTTTGCGTCCTTTGCTTTGATGCCTACATAAACACAGCGGGAACAAATCAGAGATAACGAGACAGGGGAAGGAAAGCTTATACAAGGTACAAGGACTATAAAAATAGGTGTCATGGTTCCAATGCCCGTTGAGCCATCAGCATCAGTCAACCTGCAGTCTGCAAATCTGGACCCCTTTAACCCTGGAGTTTTTCACTGTAAATAAACGCACTGTCTGCTTTTGCAAAAGGATTCCTGGTCTGTGCCTGAGTCCATTTAAAACTCTTGTCAATAAGACAGGAAGTATGACAAACAAAGAGACAGAAACACAGATTTAAGACACACAAACTTGATCCAGTAAACACATGACAGATAAATGTGACAGGGCAGGAGAGAGAAGCATGACAGACTGGAGAGACCAAAGGTAACCAAACACAGGGATGCTGCAGACAGAACACAGACAAAACGTGGGATAGATTGGGTGAGATGACAAGACTGACTTAGTAGGGAAGATACTAAAAGATAAAACAAAACAAAAAAGATGAGGAGACAGGAGGGAAACACTAAAGGGAATGAAGAAACTCAAAGTCATCTAAAATATTACAAGGTAACAACAACAAGGGAATCAGAATAACTCATATGCAGAAGGAAACCAAGCTATACCAATAGAAACTAGGAACATAAATCACAATTCAAGATCAAAACGATAATGAGTTAAAAAGATTCAAAACAGAACTTGTAGTCTTTGACTGACTAACACAGAGTGACACAGTCGTATCCGTAGTTGTTGCGGTCTTTCAGTGATGACAAACCAACACTGCTGCCAAAACACATTCCTAATTTGTGGTTATATCTCTCCAGTGTGCTTCTGAACGCTTCTTATTTCACAAAAACTGAATATTTATCACATTAATAAAAGCGAGAGGAGTGAAATTTTAATTGTAGCTTCCTAATGGATTCCTTCACATTTCCTGATGTGATTTGACATCCTGAAGGATTAGAGTTACATTCAGAATAAATGTTTCATTAAAAGTTTTGGCCTAATAAGAAGCGTTGAGAACTATCTACATGCTGGCAATTTAATTGTTGTTTTAGTAGAAATGTACATCTATAAGGGTTCTTTATAACATGGGCCCGTTGTAATCACATTTAATAAAATTTAAGTATTCTCAATAAGAGTTAATAAACGACAAAGCTGTTTTATGCCATATTTTAAGGTAATGCTGTCATTGCCTTGCCTGCCTCTGAAATGTATCTCTTGGATCAGTCGTAAGGCTCCAATTTTGCTTATTTAGTTTTTTGTAAACTGCATATTTTATAACAGATGCTGGAACAGATAAACAGGATGGTAGAGGGTTTCACTAGGCAGGGCACACTCCGTCAAATAATATTTCTATTTCAAGGTCTTCCCACTCATTAGGAGCCAAGAATTCATTATCAAATCTCTTTGTGTTGCTGTGTCCTTGTGCGCAGTTCAGTAAATACAGACACTGGGCGTTAGCTCCAAAGCAGCGCCGCGTGTCATATAATCAGTTAAACCACGGTGTGCGGAGGGCTAAACTATTGCTTTCCCACATTACGAGCTGGAGCACCCACTCAGATATAATCATTAATTGTGGTTGTCTACATGATCATAAAATGCCAAACGAACTCCTGAATGAAAAGATGGAATGACTGTCTCCAATAGATGTGTGCAATCAAATTAATGCTCTAATCAAAAGAATGCATTTCTACCAAACATATAGGCATGAAACATTTCTTACTCAGCTTCATGATGGTCCCCACACAGCAGGTTATCATCTCATTCGAGTTCCTTTAAATACGCGCTCCACACGGCTCATTTCAGGGCAAAAATAACGTGTTGCCTTTCATGTTTAACACATCAAAAGTTTCAATTTATTCTTCCTGAACAAGTTCTCTTAACCAAAGCCAATCTCTGTGTTTGAGAGGGAGAGGGGGCTCGTCTGAACTCTCACACTATGCAAGAGATGTTGTGCAAATTCAAAAACACCCACTGCGATCTCCACTCTCTCTCACGCACAATCACATAAGGTTTGCTTAAAGTGAAATACAGATTGTGTAAAGTTATCACAAACATTGTGATAGATTGTTTAATGGACTCAATAAACTGCTATAATTTCATTCAATGAAACAGTGAAACATTTTAAGTGTAAAGTCCCACAAGATAAATTTTATGTCATGGAGACTGTCTTCAGAATGTAATCTGATCCACACAATAAACCAAAAATAATCCACAATATTTCATTAAATAAGGACCAAGGTTATGTTTTCAAGGACAACCTCTTTTGTCTGACAGGAAGGTAGAGAGATAAACCGTAAGAGGCCACCTCTAGAGGGCGCTGGCCTTTTAAAGGTCAGTGAGGTAGGGAGAAAAGAGAAAAAATCAGGAGTAAAAATAAGAGGAGAACGCTTAAGCATACATGCAGCATCCCAACAGGATTACGAGATACATAGAAATGACAACAGGACGGACAAAAAGAAATTGGAATTCTGATCTCATACTTATGCTACCTTTAAGAATAGGCAGAACTTTAGATGTGGAACATTTTGTTGGGAACCGTAGCAAACAAGAAAAACATTGTTGGTGGGCCCAACAACCACAGATCAGGTGTTATCCATTCGCACTGAAGTCACAAAGCAAACTGCAGGAAAAAAGGAAGAGAGGAGACATAATGTAGCGTGCAATTGACCTGCTGATGTCAGAGTCATCATAGGTGACTCCAATTCTAACCTGTTTTGGAAAAAGGCAAAACTGACATTTTGGCAAGAAACACAAATGAGCTTTGATGTGTGTCACAATCATGGTTTTTGACTTCAAACAATTAAATAAAAACAAATATTACATATTCTGAAAGAATTGGGTTAGCGGCAGGGTTAAGGTTGGAGTCGTCATTTCATGCTGTCCTACAGCAGGTAATTCCACAACTGCTGGTCCCAATAGGAAAGGCCCAGTTTCCTATTATTTTATAGTCCGAATGACCTATCTATAATTGCATTCAGGGTCAAAGGAGGTCAGGATCATAAAAATGTTAAAATATAGTCTAAAGAAAGCAATGAGCTGCTCTTGTGCAAGTGTTACCATAAGATAATGCAAACATGAACCCATGAAACCAGCACAAAGAGACTTTAAAGTGATCGCCACAGTGATTCTGCTTTAAAAACATGAACAGGTCAAATTTGAGGCTGCAGCCGGACTACTTCTGTTATCTGTTTAAGGTCACTTTGGGTTCCAGGCTAGCTTAGTGTTAGCATGCCGTCTGTGCAGATGCTTGCAAAGCGCAGCATAGTGCAGCTGTTTCTGTCCTAGATGCAGTTTCCACTTTGCCATCCCACTATTGTCTATTTGTGCAATGAAATACAGTATAAATAAAATGTCAATATTTATGCCGTAGACTGCACCACGACTTCCTCCCTTGCCACTTGAACTGAAATCAGCCGATTGTAGCGCAAGTGGAACAAGTCCAAGAAAGTGAACTATTATGAATCGGTTCTTGATTCTCATCCCAAATCATTACTAGTTAATGTTAAAGGAATAACTGGCTTAAGATAGCTAGCTAACTAGCTTTTTTTTTTTAGCAATTTTTATAGCCTATATTGGGGGGGGGGGGGGGGTTTTTTTTTTTTTTTTTTTTTTTTTTTTTTTTTTTTTT
>VUQR01011925.1:0-13276 GCA_015108515.1 Hemichromis elongatus
CATGAAGACTAGGCTTAAGTTAAGTAGATCTTTGGTTAGGCAGTTAGTGGGAAAGTGCTGTTTTCATTTGCATGTCTAGGATCAATACTATATTGTTATGGCTTCTGTTGATGCTTTTGTTCAGTCTCCGTCAGAGGAACTCTTGAATGGTTGTACCAAAGAACTTTCGAAACTTGTTGAACATTATGTTGATGTTGGAGATAAGAAAGAGGACATTAAAGAAGCGTTAAAAGCTGCATTAGTGAGGAAAGAGGTGCTGCCGGGTAAAATGCAGGCTTTAGTGGCTGGTGTTGGTCAAACTGTGGTCTCGACTACATGCGCTTTATCCTTTGAGCAGCAAAAGGAGTTGTTACTGTTGCAAATGGAAAGAGACAAGAGATCTTGCAGTGTTCAAAGCCACAGTATTTTATCTAGTAACTAGAGAATGCATTTTCTGAAGAAACTACAGCGTGGATGCTCATAGCTAAATGATTTTAAGATCAAAGGAATTCTAAGGAAAAGGCGTCTGGACGTCTTTAGGTTGCTTGAAGAAGTCCAGACGCCTTTTCCTTACAGCTCCTTAGACTACGATGACCTGGATGACTGAGAACCTTCACAGACATCAAAGGAATTCCGGCACCCACATCACGGAGGACGTGCGCTGGGATTGGTGACTGTTGTAGCGACCAGCCAATCCAAGCCCTGAATGACCCTCCCATTGAAATACATGGTAAAATTATTGTTGAAAAAAGTGGAATAACTTAAAAAATATAAAAGTTAAAGACGAGAAAAGTAGAAGCAGTCATGTCCAAAAGAAGAGGAATCTAACGGTGGTTGAACGGTCTCTCTATGTCGAACGGTGTCAGAAGAGATAGCAACGAAAAGCGTACGGAATAAACCGGAATAATAAAAGAAGAACAATACTGTGGGTGCTTAATGAGCATCCACACTAATAAAAGACTGAATGCTGAATCAAAGACATTCAAACAGGAGCCACAAACATCAATGAAAAAATACAAACCCTCAAATTCATAACTCAGCCTTTTGGGACACTCTGATCCTCTGCACACATAAACATGTAAACAGAACGAGCAAGCAGTAGAATAAAATGCACATTTGTGTTTGCTGTTATGTGCAGATTTTAAGTTAGTAGCTAAATAGTGCTGCCTACTGGATAAAGATCAGCGGTACACTCATTTGCTGTATGCTTGTACAGCATTACCAAGATGGGTTGGTATAGTACTCTAGTTTTATAAGTCTGTTACTCACCGTCAACACTAAGGTTTATCCAGCCTTATAAACAGGTTGGGGAAACCTGCAGTCAGCTGAGACTTGGAAGTCACTTGGATGAGTGATGAAACGTTCCTCTGGGACCTTGCTAATTTTTCCAAGTTCAAGGTTTATATCTAAAGACAATAAAATTGTCTTGTTCAGTTTGTTCTATATTAATGTAACTGGGAAGTTATTCCTTAATTGATAACTTATCATTCCTCTCTGGGATGCTCTTACTAAACCAATCCCATAATTAGTCTGCCTCATTAGTTGATGCCAAAAAAGGAAAGAAACTGCAAAATCTCTCAGCCCAAACATTTAACAGTTTCTGATAAATATTAAGCATCTCGCTTAAATACATACCTATGTGAGCTCCCTCCTTAATTTATCATTGAGTAACGAGGGAACAGGGCTCACCTGGCCATGAAACTGCTGAAAATGAGAAACTGCTCATAAAAAGTGCTGTAATTTCTAAACAGTCTCTGCAAGTTTTGTTAAACACAGTGAATTAAAGCTGAAGGTGCGTACTTCAAGCACATATTGATTGTCTGATTTAGAATTCACTGTGGTCATTGTGAACAGAGACAAAATCACAAAAACTGTTTGATCGTCCAAATAGTTACAGACCTGCCTGCCCGAAGTTTGTGATCAGCAAGTAACCAAATTGTGATAAACTTTACTTTGACTAATAATGATATAGTGGTGCAGTGGTTACCATTAACACTTGAGAGCAAGAAGGTTTTGAATCCACCAACCAGCTTAGACCTTTCTGTGTGTATGTTTTTATGTGAAGGTTCACAGTGAATTGTGGATTATGATCTTGGATTGGGTAAGCGGAAGGATTATGACTTAAAATTGGGTAAAAAAAAATTAATTCTGCTTTTTAAAAAAAAATGCAGCTCCTCGCCTTCTAATATTTTATTCTATTGCTGCTGGCCTCTGTGAGCTACCAAACAAATTTTGTTGTATAACTACAATGACAAAAAAAAGTTTCTTTATCTTCTTAATAGAACCCATAAAATAGAGGATATTCCCCCTGTCCGGACCTCCCCTCACTGGTTTCCTGTGTGTTTTAGGATTGATTTTTGAGGTTTTATTATATATTTTTAAATCCCTTAATAGGCTGTCACCAACATATTTTGCCAATCTCTTAAAACCTTATGCTACTTCAAAGTCACTGACCAGTTACTCCTGCATGTCCTGTAAACAAGACTTAAGATTTAAGGTAAAATCGAGCTATTTCAGCCATGAACCTAACATTTTTTTCTTTAAATCTTCCTTTTCTTCTTTTGTTTTCAACCTAGCATAAGAGTTGAAGGCATTAAGGCTGTTTTTTGTATTTTTAGTCCTTTTAGATATTGATGTGTGTGGGCATGTGTGCAAATGTGTATATCTTGTATTTTATTATGTAATCCACCTTTTTATGTACAGAACTTTGGTCAGCTTTAAAGATGCTTTATGAAAATGGTATTGAACTGGAAAAATCCTTTTAAGACATATATGACTTACTGTCACCAAGTAATCAAACAATTGACCTTATAAAAAATAATAAGTGCTAGCCCAATATTTTTTTTAAACTTATCTTTTAAATTGTTAATTCTGATCTCTTTTTTTCATTTACATTTGGAGAAACATAATAATTAATAGGAGCGGACACTGTGTTCAGACAGTTATATATATTTGAGATGTTTAATATTGATGATGCTTGTGATTTGTTAAATAATATTCACCGAATCTCGTTTAAATATCGCTAAAACCCCTGACACATAATAAACTGAGCAAGCAGCACAGTGATATCCTGATCTGTTCCTAAAACATTAGCATTTCTAGTGGTACACAACGTGGCATTTCAGCTTGTTTACTATATAGCGTCACCAAGTGGATCCGATTCGGGGACTCACTTGAGATACACTTATTCATTTTACTTTATGCTTCCACAGAATTACGATGCATCCATTCATTTAAAGGAAAGTGAATGCATAATCCAGAATAACACGCCATATACACACAGAGAACCACTGCATCGTTTACTTTTGCAGAGACTGAAACCGACATAACGCCCTGTAGCCATGAACTAAACATTCACCATATCTCTATTATTAATCCTAAGCGTGATCGTTGGTTCTGGAACTTTAACTAGTGCTGTCAGTGTCAGTTTTCCCTACAATGAGAGGTAAATTTTAGGAAGTGATGTGCTGATTATTAATTCCTGGCCAATGGTGTCCAGCCACGATTTTCGGGTCTAGGCATATGTTGAAGAAACTGATTGGACAACATGTACCGTAGACTGTATTGTGATTGGTCGACGGTCGTGCGTGGTGCACCGCCATTGGTCGTTAGTCACGGGGTAAGTCGAGTGGGCTCTTTTGGTGGGAGAGACAGCTAGTCATTCCCCGTTCTAAAAACCAGTGCTGCACGCGCTGATCTCCCGGCTATTGTCTCAGCAGCTGAAGGCTCAAGTCGTCAGGCAGCCAGTCAGTCAGGAAGTATCTCACAATGAAACGAGTCTGGGTGATAGGGCTTCTTTTCGCACTCTTAGCATTTGGTGAGTAGCATTTTAATTATTCGTCGTTTCAGCTACATTAGCCCATATGCTAGCATAACTTGGTTTTCTGCTTTTCTTCTCATTCACTGTGGAGTTTGCATGTTCTCCCTGCACTTGACTTTAAAAGGCTTGCAGGTGTCAAAGAGCCAGTCTAGCTTTTATTTTGTTTAATGACGAAGAGCGTATTTATTTTACCTACATATTATTTTAGAGTAACACCGGTGTCTGTTAATCTCCTTGCCTTTCCAGAACTTTCTAGCAGAAACACCATCTGTGTTGAAGCTGTCTCATGTTAGCTCCCCTGTTGCATACATGCACGTTTAAACAATGATTTAAAATCTAACGCGGTCAGACGTTAGTTCTTAACTTGGTCATTGTGAGCATTTATTTGCACAGTGCTTTTTTATATATAACGAGAGTCTAAAATTATCACACGTTCCCCGTAATTAATAATGAATTTTAATCGAGCAACTTCGTCCCTTGTCAGCTGCTGTAAAGGCAGATGATGAACTTGACGTCGACGGGACGGTAGAAGAGGACTTGGGTAAAAGCAGGGATGGCTCCAGAACAGACGACGAAGTGGTGCAGAGGTAGGTGTAAATTTTTGCATTACTCCATATACCTTTTTAGAAAACTGCAGTTGTTGTATCAGGGAAAGCTGATTAAATCTTAGCAGCACAAGGTCCAGATAATAAAGCTTGTGCACAGGTGTTCAGGGTCACTTTGGAGTTACAGTGGAGGCAGAGATGTATATTTGCCTGTAATAATAGGAAGTTGTATATATCTTGCTTTCACCTTCAATCGTCGTTATCTCAAGGGAGAACAGGTTTGTTTGACGTCCTTCCCCTCTCTTACACTGCTTGTATTTGAATCTCTTTCAGAGAGGAGGAGGCAATCCAGCTGGATGGTTTGAATGCAGCTCAGATCAAGGAACTCAGAGATAAGTCTGAAAAACATGCCTTTCAGGCTGAAGTTAACCGTATGATGAAGCTGATCATCAATTCTCTCTACAAGAACAAGGAGGTAAATGGGAGTAATTTTTACTCAACTTTTTGTGTATACATTTCTCACAAAGCTCATCATCACTTTGTTGTGCTTAAGATCTTCCTTAGGGAGCTGATTTCCAATGCCTCAGATGCTCTGGATAAGATCCGCTTGTTATCCCTGACCAACGAGGATGCAATGGCCGCAAATGAAGAGCTGACCATCAAAATCAAGGTATGGATTAACTTGCTGTATGTTGACACCTTTAATGGAAAAGCTCTGCCTCCATTAATTTTATTATTTCTATCCCCAGTCTGATAAGGAGAAGAACATGCTGCACATCACTGACACTGGAATTGGAATGACCAAGGAGGAGCTGGTAAAGAACTTGGGAACCATTGCCAAGTCAGGCACCAGTGAATTCCTCAACAAGATGACAGAGATGCAGGACGAGGGGCAGTCTACATCAGAGCTGATCGGACAGTTTGGTGTCGGTTTCTACTCCGCCTTCCTTGTTGCTGACAGGGTCATTGTGACATCCAAGCACAACAATGACACACAGCACATCTGGGAATCTGATTCAAATCAGTTCTCCGTCATTGAGGACCCCCGTGGGGACACACTGGGCAGAGGAACCACCATCACGTAGGCTATTTATTTGTTAACAATTGTTGTTTATGTACAGTCTCTATTGAGGAAGAACTGCAGAGTATTTTTCATGCTGCTACGTGAGTCTGAAATGTTATAAAAGTCTGAACTTTAAAAATGTAAACTCATCTCTGTCTAACTGCAGACTTGTCCTAAAGGAGGAGGCCTCAGACTACCTGGAGCTGGAGACCATCAAAAACCTTGTCAGGAAATACTCCCAGTTCATCAACTTCCCCATCTATGTGTGGGCCAGCAAGGTGACTACTTTGCCATTTCCTTCAACACTTTGAGTCAGACTTTATCCAGTTTCTGCATTAAGTCTGACTGGATTAATCCTGAAACTGGCAAATATGGAAATGAACAAACGGTTGTGTAATTTCTTTTAACATTCAAGACTGAGACGGTTGAAGAGCCCATTGAGGAAGATGCTGAGGCAGCAGAGGAACCAGAGAAAGAGGCTTCTGAAGATGAGGCTGAAGTAGAGGAAGAAGAGGAGGACAAAGAGAAACCAAAGACAAAGAAAGTATGTTATTGAGTACTATATATTTACACACGTGTGATCATTAACAGTTGTGGTTTTTTTTGTTTTGTTTTTTTTGTTTGTTTGTTTTTTAAATGGGGGGTAAAGTCTCATTGGGTCATTAACATTTATGGACTATTTTACTTGGAATGCAGTCTGTGAAAATATGTCTGATTTTTAAAGTGGTATATTTTTCAAAAGTTATATAATTGTGTGGTGTAGGTTGAGAAGACTGTGTGGGACTGGGAACTGATGAATGATATCAAGCCCATCTGGCAGAGGCCTGCTAAAGAGGTTGAGGAAGATGAATACAAGGCTTTCTACAAGACCTTCTCAAAGGTAGGCACACCACTAGTAATACTTTAGTATACCAGCCTACAGAGCTGGTTTGACAATGTCTGATTTTAAACTTTACCCATCTTTCTTCTTCGAACAGGACAACGATGACCCTTTGACTCACATCCACTTCACAGCTGAGGGTGAGGTCACCTTTAAGTCCATCCTGTTTGTGCCCACTTCAGCTCCCCGTGGGCTGTTTGACGAGTATGGCTCCAAGAAGAACGATTACATCAAGGTGTGTACCCTAAGCAATATTTAGTATCGGATTTATGTAACTTTTCAGCTAGTCCCCAAAAACTGAGATTTAAAGTAATTGCCTTCCTTTCACAGCTGTTTGTCAGGAGAGTTTTCATCACAGACGACTTCAATGACATGATGCCCAAGTACCTGAACTTCATCAAGGGAGTTGTGAGTTATTTCTTATTTGAGATGGCAAAATGCTAATGTTATGTGCTTGGTCTCTGCATTAATTTCGCCTGCACTTTGATTAAGGGAATCTTTATTTTGCTAGGTTGACTCTGACGACCTTCCTCTGAATGTGTCCAGAGAAACTCTGCAGCAGCACAAACTGCTCAAGGTGAGCTCGACATGCAGTCCTGTTTGCTAGCACAAATCATTGATTACCGAAATAACCATATTCCAGTGTCCCCTGTTAAATTAAAACCATAAATTAAAGATTATGACTAAATAACACTAGGTTTAATGCAGTATGAAACGGTCATTACTTATGTTGTGTCTTCAGGTTATCCGCAAGAAGCTGGTCCGTAAGACTCTGGACATGATTAAGAAGATTGCAGAGGAGCAGTACAACGACAAGTTCTGGAAGGAGTTTGGCACCAACATCAAGCTGGGTGTGATCGAGGATCACTCCAACAGGACCCGTCTTGCTAAGCTGCTGCGCTTCCAGACCTCCAACAGTGAAACAGACCTGTCCAGCCTGGAGCAGTATGTGGAGCGCATGAAGGAGAAGCAGGACAAGATCTATTTTATGGCTGGCACCAGCAGGAAAGAGGTGAGTGAATGCGTGTGTTTGGACAGGTGATGGTTTCATTAAAAAAAAAGTGTCTTACACAAGCTGAAATTCTCATTTTCTTTTGTTCTTCCTCCCGCTTACAGGCTGAGTCTTCTCCCTTTGTTGAGAAGCTGCTGAAGAAGGGCTATGAGGTCATCTACCTGACAGAGCCTGTGGATGAGTACTGCATCCAGGCACTGCCAGAGTTCGATGGAAAACGCTTCCAGAACGTGGCCAAGGAAGGTGTCAAATTTGACGAGAGTGAAAAGGCCAAGGAGAAGAGGGAGGCCCTGGAGAAGGAGTTCGAACCTCTCACAACTTGGCTGAAAGACAAAGCTCTGAAGGACAAGGTAATGCTGTGATATTAAAAGAACTGGGGATGAGTGCCAGCTGTAGAAGCAGTGAATTTTGGATCTAGCTGCTCATTTTTGTCTGTTGCAACATTTAATGCATTGCTTTTTTTTTTTTTTTCTTTTCTCCCCAACAGATTGAGAAAGCTGTTCTCTCACAGAGGCTAACCAACTCACCTTGTGCCTTGATTGCCAGTCAGTACGGCTGGTCAGGAAACATGGAGAGGATCATGAAGGCACAGGCCTACCAGACAGGAAAGGACATTTCCACAAAGTGAGTGTTCAATCTGTGCTCATCTTCGCATGTTTATTTATTATTCCCACTACTATTGCCTTGCTCTAAAGCTGTATTTCCGTTTTAATCTTTCTAGTTATTATGCCAGCCAGAAGAAAACACTAGAACTCAACCCCAAACATCCTCTTGTCAAGCAGTTGCTTAACAGAGTCAATGTGAGTTTAACGCTGTCACTTTTGAACCTCTGTACTATAGTAATGGTCCTTTTATTAAGTAATTTGATGGTAATCTTAGTAAATGTAATTCATTACATGCCTAAACTTGAAATTGTCCAATCAGAGCACAGAGTTGAACGATTTCTTTTCCTCGCACCCCCCAGACTGATGCTGAGGACCAGACTGCATCAGATCTGGCTGTGGTTCTGTTTGAAACAGCCACACTGCGCTCAGGATACCAGCTCGCTGATACAAAAGCTTATGGAGACAGAATAGAGCGCATGCTCCGACTCAGCTTGAATGTACCACTAGATGAACAGGTGAGTCACCGCAGCTCTTGTATGGTATACTAATTTGCATAGCAGATGTTTCCCTTTTGGTATCTGTGTCTGAGCCAAAGTTTCCTCTTTGAGTTTAGTTTGACTCTACTTTTAAATCTTTGTAAAATGTTTAGCCTTTGTCCAGTGATATTTAAGACTGTAGGATATGTTTAAAAATCATGACTCTTTTATAGATTGAAGAAGAACCAGAGGAGGAGCCTGAAGAACCAGCAGAAGATGACTCTGAAGATAAAGAGGAGGTTGTTGATGAGGATGACGATGAAGAAACGGTGAGAACGCTTCACGCACTCTTACCTGAGGAGAATTTAAAATGAATAATCTAGACGGTGGAGTGGTTTACTCTTCTGACTTTTCTCTAATCACTCTTGCAGACAAAAGACAAGGATGAACTGTGAAGCACTGAAGGGAAGAGCGTGTAACAGTGGGGCTGGAAAATGGACTTAAGTCTCCGCTTCAGTGCCACCGTGGTCACATTATTCTGGGTGGGGTCCCTGGGTTGGGTTTTTTAAAGCAAATATTTGTTTTTGTTTCTTTTGTATTACATTCCTCATGACTGTAAATTTGTTAATATTTAACTGACCTGTTTATGGAAAGATGTGATCCTGTCTATTGATCAAATAAATGTTTCGTGGAAAAACTGCTTGTATCGTTTCTGGTGTTTTACATTCAAAACTGAAAGCAAGTTGCTTTCGGTTTGTGTGTTTGTTTGTTTTTTTGTTTTTTTTTAAAGTTCATCCATCAATTTCTGCTAAATTAATAAAAACCTAAAGGTGAACAGAAACACAAGCTTGCATTGAAAGGAAAAGGCAATGTTGATTCAACAAACCTTTTTACAAACAGCTGAAAACTCTTTAGTAGTGAATAGTGCAGTCCTCATAAGACGATCCTTGGCTACTCTTTTCTTTTTTCAGTCATCTTTATCCTGACAGAGCAAAAGTACATTCTGGCTGTATCTTGTAGTGTGACATGTACTCATAAATATGGTGCCATGACACTGTTAAGTTATTGATCCCTCAAGTCGTTACTGCAGCAGCAGGATTAAGAATATAAATGGTATACAATAAACAGCCTGTTGGCGTGAAGCTGCTAGAAGTGTGTGTAAACATTTCTTTTACAGTTTGTTTTCTGACTGAAATGATGTAAAGAGTAATGGTGACATGAGCTGTTGAACATTTAGGACACTTTACTGTTCTTTTCGGTCGCACATTTATGCAGATTTAAGGAGGAAGAAACTTCCTGTTTTTTCTACAGCAACCCCGGGGCGGTTGCTTACTGATAGGATGTCATGAAGACGGTGCGTGTCAAATGTGTCTTGTGCATGTTGTGTTCACTGAGCTTGCTGCAGTAACCCATGCCTCTTATTTTTTATTTACTCAAAGTGAGCAGAACCAGGTATTCACCTACGGACCTAAATTGTTGGATATAGTAATTTTAGCTGTAATAATATTGTTCACTGAACATAAAATCTACTTGTGTAGGTTTATCTCAGAATCTCTTATCATGATTTAAACATGCACACCACAGGCTTGTCAAAGTTTACAGCAAAGCACAAATGAAACCCACAAGAATTTGACACAGCCTGAAGGTGCAAGAGATAACATTTACTTTTTGTTTGTTTTGTTTATTTTTGTTGATTGTTTTTTTTTTCCGGGTGAGCGTCTTTGCTACTGAATTAATGATCTAAACTTTATTTTACCTTTGGTATGACAAGTTGAAGACATTTCTTCCAACAAACTCAGGAAAGACGGCATAACTTAATGGCCCTTGAAACAGAAAGCAAAATCAACTGTATTCTTAACAATACATTGTAATGTAATGAGATGTCCAGTAGGTGGCACTAATACATTCAGAATGGATTCCAGCCAAAGCATTAAAGAAGGATGCACTCAATCATTACGTCATTAAATTGACTTCAGAGGTTTCAACCTTACACTTTTGAGTAGAAACCATAGAATAAAAACATGGATCCCTTTGAAAACTGATATCGCCTCACTTTACTTCACAAGTATTATTTAAGTCCTGCAAAAAGACATGTTTTCCTCCAGTTCTCTAGTTTAAATGTCAATGCACAAGTGTAGAACAAAAGGATAAATTGCAGGCATAAAAAAAACTTCTACATCAGATGAACAGTATCTAAAAGATATGTTCTAAAATAAATAAATAAATATATAAATATTATATATATATACATACATACATACACATATATATATCAACAGAGAACTCACTGTTTAACTGTAGTTAACAATTACACCAATACAAGCTCTATTGGTCTGTTGTGGAGCTTAGAGTAGAAACAGTCTGCAGGATCTATGGTTCAGTGAACAGGGCTTACGCATGGTGTGTGTGTTTTGTGCAGCTTACTCTTACAGTAGATGACATGATTGTGTTGCGCTGGTGTAGAAGGAAATAGACCCTGTGTCTTACAGTTCACAGTGGTCTGGAGTAGTGAGTCTGAAAGCTACCAGCTAAACTGCAGCAGTGGAACATTACAGGTCACTCCATCGACATGCTCCCATTTGCCGGAGTGAGAAAATGCTGTGCCTTTCTTAATAAAGGGTGACAGATATGGGCCAAAGCAGGGGGAGGGGTGTCATAGTGGAGCCACAGAGGAATGATAACCATGGCAGATAATAGCTGTGCTCCTTTAGCACAGTTATTATCTGTTTCCTCAAGTGGTTCCCTCAAACTAACCTTCTCTCTGCTGGAAGCCTTGAAATTCCAACACAATATAAGAACGATTTTTTGGGGGAATTTCTCACACTGTAGTAGTTGTGCCAGCACATGCCATGACTAAAACTCACCACAGGTCACCCAACCACAGACTTCCCCCTGTCTTCCTCTTAAGCCATTTCCCACTTATATTAGATTCCAGTTCAACCCTTGCCCCCTTATTGTGCTTTACTTCCCCCTTTCTGCTAAGCTCTTTGGATCAGCTGTGTGACATAGTTTTGCAGGCTTATGAACTCATGTCACTCCTAGAAATGTTTCTGGTATGAAAAAGTGTCAACTAAATCTGAACTCATATTGTGGATATACATTTTTGTGGCTCAGTCATATTGTAACCTACAGCACAGCATCATTAGTTCATCTCTTGCTGTCCATGTTTCAAGTCTGTGATTAATGGGCTTTAGTTTAAGACCTAGAATTGTATTTTTTTCTGTGTCTGAGCCGTTTTTCTGATTTACTAAATGTTCAGCCTGGCATCAATTATAAGCTACACAAGTCCGTGATATCATGGGGGAACGTTTGATTCTGAAATGAAACTCCCATCTGGCGTGGTCACAGTGTTCCCACAGGTCACCTGACATTAAATTACCCAGCATATTTCTTATTATTTTCTCCCCCTGGAATAAAAAATGAGCCTCCAAACTCTCTAAACTATCACAAACGATCTTTTCTTATTAGCTCCTTAAAAAAAGGCCCAAATAAAAATACAGAACTAATCCTTATCTGTCTGTACATTACAGGGGTCTTAGGTTTTAATGTTTACTTGTTTTAATATGAATTACATGTGGCAAAACAAATAAACAACAAAATTAGATACCTTACTCTCAAATTCAATCTTTATTATTGCATGACAACCCATTTTTGTCTTTAGCCTTGCTATGTCTGCTGTTATTTTTCGGCTGTTTTTTGTTTTTTTTGTTTTTTTTTTAATAATATGCGATGTGCTTCTTATTTCAGAATCATATTTTAAATCGTTTAGCGTAAGTATGAGTGAACAACCATGGAAAACATACATGCCAGACCGCAGGATATTTGATCTAATCTCTGTTAGTGAAAAATCGATCTATGACTGAAAGAGCCTTCCCCAGGGCTTCTCTTTCCCATCATTTGTATTTTGCGACTGACTGCAGTTTCTGCGCCGCTGCTGCTCATACGCAATCTCTGGATAGGTGGTTGCCATGGATTCCTGGGTCACATGCGTGGGTTTCCTAGCCAGAAGCAGCAGAAGATGTTCGGACCAAAAATCCAGAGCCATTTTCATTCAAGAAAAAGAGAGGATCCGCTGTGGAGGGCTTGCTGAGCGGGTGGTCTGACTACACACCCGTCTGCTGATTTCGGCATCTTTAAAAAAAAACAACAACAACCAAAAAACACGAAGGGAGGAAAACCTGATCTGGGTGCTTTTGATTTACTGAAATTCGCAGCAAACCGGTTTTGTCCACATTCATAGACTGATAACAGGAATGAGTATAGAAATTCCTGAAGGACTGACGGAGCTGTTACAGAGCTTTACCGTGGAAGTTTTGAGGAATCAGCCCAGGGACTTGCTCGAGTTTGCGCTACAGTATTTCACCCAGCTTAAGGAGAACGAGACCAAAGAGGCCTCATTTGGCAATGACCAAAATTCGGCCCCGAGACTTGGGAAAGCGGTCAATTTCATTGACGAAGCCATGCAGATCGATTCGGAAAACGGAGAGGAGGACGACGACGATGACGAGGAATTCATAGGTGGGCTAACACATTCACCGTGCCTGTTTCGGTCAGGGGGGATGCTGAACGTGACTCGAGATGCTTTGCTTTGAATTGTGAGCATGTATGGATGGATGGCTGCACCGCGCCTGTTCTGTGGGAGAGAATGAGAAACCACATCGAGCGCGCTGTTGCTGCCGCCATACATTTACAACGGCTCTGTCATTTGCCATATATGGTCACCGAGGCTCGACGCTGGTTCACGAACGTGTTTTGCTCTTCACGTTTCTGCTCAGAGAATGGCACCTGCACACTGCGGCTTCTCCCTTTGCTTTATAAATAACAGTAATGAAAACATTTGGACCGTTTGAATGTTTTCTGTCCCAGGCCACCGGGCCTGCACTTCATGAGCTTATG
>VUQR01011928.1:0-16523 GCA_015108515.1 Hemichromis elongatus
TTAAGTCCATAGCAACTACATAAACAGCAAAAAAGTGCAATAAACTACAAAAAAATTGAATTTTTTTTTTTTTTTGTTTTGTTTTTTTTTTTTTTTTTTTTTTTTTTTTAATGAAGTCTCTAATGGTATTGGGGGAACAACAGCATAGCTGTCCTGGATTAATGAAGAAAACAGAGAGAGTTAATTAAACGACTTAAATAAATACGCTGTTTAAGGAGATGAAGCTTTTTTGTTGTTGTTTTTGTGATTTTTTCTAAAATGATCCATGTGAACCGTTAAAGTTCTTAGTGCCCTTTGCGATGGCTCAGTTTTTAGAGCTTGAGTGTCACCGCACTAACAGATTTCACGTCTTTCTGCTAACAGCAGTTTAGAACTCACTCCATAAACCCATTTGTTAAGCACCAGTACAACCAGTAGAGTCCATCCATAGTCTGATATTTCATCTTTAAAATAACCATTTTAAACACATAAAGGTGTGGGTGGTGACAATTCTCCTTGTAAGAGAAATGATGCAGTTGCTTGTTTGTGCTCTATTTGTCTATGTGTAGGCTGGTTTGCAAAGCCTTCAAACACACAAAACCACAAAGACTCCAGCCATTACCTGAAGGATTTTCTGGAGGAAATGAAGGCAGATAAGATCAGAGAACATCTCAGGTAAAAATGATCAACAGTATACTACATCTGCAGTGGTGTCTGTTGAAGGAAATAGATATGTTTAACACTTTCCGACCACCTCTGTTCCAATGTTTTTAGTTAAACAGCAGTTGTAGTCATAGCGCTGACACCCCACTGACTCACCAAAATCTAACACGGTGTGCCAGGTGGTTTGTTGACACCTCTGAGGACTCCAGCAAAGTGAACTGAAATCATGCTGGTTACTAAATAATTAGTTTTGATGTTATTGTGAAGTCTAGTGTCGATCCAAAGAACCTGAAGGTGAACTTTAATAACATAAACTGTCTCAGTTAAGCGAAAACGTCTGGACATGTGCATCATGCGCATTATGTATTCAGTTCAAAGGGCTATTCTCCACATAACAGTGCCACTGTAACCATCAGCATCCTTTCCACAGGAAATTTACACAACTTCCTCACCTGGCAGGCACAGAGCAGAACCTTAAGTATGCGGAGCAGATCATGAAAGAGTGGCAGATGTTTGGATTAGACTCAGTGGAGTTGGTGCCCTATGATGTCCTCCTGTCCTATCCCAATGAGTCACAACCGAATTACATCTCAATTGTCGATCACCTTGGCAATGAGGTACAGTATGCTGGAAAAATGTGTACTGAAAGTACATTGTGATTTAAAAAGACAGCATGCAAATTGTTGTACAACCTTTTTATATGAGGCATAGTCTGTAAAACAACCATTTTCATGACTTGTGTTTAGATAGTGGAACCACTTTGGAGTTATTTGTAGTTCGCACAGTGGGAAACATTTAGTAACACTAACCCAATTCACCACTTCAAAAATTAAATGATTGAAAGCCTCTTGTGATTTGCCCATGCACTTGAACAATAACATTAGTTCAGACCTCTGACGGCTTCTCACTGTATGTGGAGAGGTAACAAAGATGCAGACTGCATGTAGAGATGACACACAGTAACATATTACTTCAACCCTCCTCTCCTGCCCCACCCCTCTGATAGTCTCCACCACAGAAATGCAAGACTTGCTCATTCGAGTCCAAGGTCCTTTTAGGGTCTCGGTGTGAGATAAACCTCTGTGAGTGTCTGATAATGATACAACACAGAAAAGCAGTATTGGTGCACTTTCATCTATCAGCTGGTTGGGATGCATTAAGGAGTTTAAAAGCAATCAGAGCAGCTAAATGTCTGAAGCCAGGAAATTATTTCAGGAAGTCAGCTTGAGCTGTATTTCATCACACAGCTGTATCATGCCCGACTAATGTTTTTTTAAAACTCAGATGAGAAAAGAAGAAGTTTAGCGTTTGGCATTTTGCTTAAAAAAGAAACTTCAGAGCTTAAAAATAGTTTCTCAGTATTGTAACGGATTAGTTAACCTTAATTTATAAAGAAGCTTAAAACAGTGTTTCCCTCCAGTGCAATGCCAGTGCCTTTAATCTGTACTTAAATACAGTGCACGTATTATAGAGATTGATGGGAATAATTGATATTTATACAACGGAGTAAACCATTCTCAGTTAACCTCATCACATTTATTAATCTCACCCGGTATGATCTGAAGTTTAATTTTATATGCCAGAGATAATCTCCTTCAGTGCAACCTGGAGTTCATGCAATATGCTAATGCTATTTTGTGCCTTAGTGAGTTTAACCCCATGCTTTAGGAATTGAACTCTGTGCGAACACGGGGAAAGCTATATCTCTATTTTTATATGGTGGCTTCACACAGCAGACTGGCCTTGAAGGGAGGCTGTCAGACATTTAATAGGCAGTAAATAATGGAAAGCATGCTGAATGTTTTGAAAATGCTGAACTCTGTGTAGTAGGCAGGGTGGTTGCATTTGCGAGAGGTGCTTCACACCTTATTAGTCACCTCGTGTATATGCTTGTGCACAAAACATGAGTATTTTTTGTATTCTTAACAGAAGGAGTCGGTGGTCCTTTGGTCCTTTGCTCTATATAAGTTAGGGTCCAGGTTAAACTGTCGCCTGTTTTCTTTCTGCTGGTGATGCATTTGCTTATGGTATAAGCCTTGGGGATGCTTCCGCTTCTGTGTTGGATAACTCTGCTCTTTTTCTAGATGTTTAATAAACTGCTTTGCAACCCACTCCAGACAACCATTGTTCTGTGTTTTTACTTTTAAACAAGATTGAAACTGAATCCACAGGTGACCAACTTACCTCAATTGTTTTAATCCGGTTTGGTTTAGCCTTGTCTGTCTTTACTTTCTCAGGTTTTTAACAGTTCCTTGGCCGAGCCAGTTCCACAGGGTTATGAAAATATTTCCAACATCGTACCTCCATACAGTGCTTTTTCTGCCAAAGGCCAGCCTGAGGTAAACGCACATATGCACAAACACAAACAATTATAATAATAAAACAGGCATCTGAGGCCTTTGCTTCTCATTTGTTTCTCTCCAGGAGGACCTGGTGTATGTGAACTATGGTCGCACAGAAGACTTCTCTCAGTTACAAGGGGAGATGGGCATCAATGTGACAGGGAAGATCGTCATTGTCAGATATGGAAAAATATTCAGAGGCAATAAGGTAAGAAAAATGTTTTTCCTGGTAAATTTTAAAAAATACCAAAAATGTTTACATTCCCACTTATCTTTAAACGATTAGTGCACTCTGTCAACATCAGTCATCTGATTATGTGATGACTGGTTGACAACAAACATTACACTTTTTCTTCAAAATAGCCCACAGCTCTCTCTCTTCCTGTCTGTCTGCCAGGTGAAGAACGCCATGTTAGCCGGAGCAAAAGGGATCATTATGTTCTCAGACCCAGCAGATTACTGGGCTGTTGACATCAAGGTGGGAATTTTAAATAGCCACGACGCAGTAACAGAATCTACAAACAACAGCCATTAATTTGTGATTAACCTTTAGTTGAAATCACAGTTTGACCACTGGCACGTCATGACAGGTGAAAAAAATGTAAGAATCTGAATTATTAAATGTGTTTATTTGCAGCCCTACCCCGACGGCTGGAACCTACCTGGCAGAGGAGCTCAGAGAGGAAATGTTCTCAACCTGAATGGAGCAGGAGACCCCCTCACACCAGGGTACCCTGCTAAAGGTGTGCGCTGCCATGTGCTAGAGTCTGTACACTCCTCATGAGCATGAATGTCATAGGGATTTGGGGCTTTTAAGGATTTTTTTGAAGCATCTTTAATGACTTTAAAAAAGAAGAATTAGGTACACAAATGAATTAATGATAAATGATTTTGAATTTTTTCTAATTCATACAGTTACACAAACTTTTATGTACTGGGTCAAAAGTAAATTAATATTTGGTTAACTGTTGCATAAGTTGGACCCTGACTAGAAACTTTTGGTAGCCATCAACAAGTTTCTGCCATATTTATGACTGGATATGTGACCACTCTCTTATCTGAACTGATCTAGTTTAGTTAAATTAGTTGGTTTCCTGGCATGGGCTATGCTTAAAGATAGAGTTTCTGATCCAAGAAATCAAACAATATCCAGCCTGAATTACACCAGACAGTTGTTGGTGGCTACCAAAAGCCTCTGGTTGAGGTACAACTTTCTAAGAAACATTTAATTAAATATTAGTGGGCATGTATATATACTTTTGACCCTGTGTGCATAATTTTGAGTCTATTTAGATTACAGAAAATCCAAGATAATTTAAAACCATTGCGCCCAAGTCTCCTTTTTTAAAGTCATCATTGTGCAATCATTCCACCCTGGAAAAAGAACAGCTCAAGGAATTCATTCAAAGCCTGAAATTAAGATTGTAAATAAACTTCTGACCAATATTCTACATAGTTTATCTAACAAGATTTCCTCTCCTGCAGAGTACACCTACAGATTCAGCCCAGAGGATGGAGTAGGACTTCCCAACATCCCTGTACATCCAATTGGCTTCCATGATGCTATTTTTCTTCTGAAGTACGAATGTTTTTTTTTCCTTGTCCAACACTTGGTAATAATGAGCATGTTCTATTAGCATATTGTTTTCATTTTCACTTCCCTCTGGAATTTAAGGTAATAAATATACATTTCACTGGAGGCTCCTGGATGAAATTGGCAGTGAATTTGTGAACAATTTTTCATTTTACAGGAACATGGGAGGAGAGATTCCACCCAACAATTGGAAAGGAGCTCTGAACGTCTCCTATAGGATTGGCCCAGGCTTTACAGATGACTTTAAGAGCCAGTAAGTTCTTGCCTAAAGCTTAAATCCTTCACATTTTCGGACTAAACCCCTTTCGTCTCCTGCTGGCTGTTATTCCTCAGCCACTTCACTCCAGTCTCCAGTCTGTTTTTGTGTTTGTCTCTTGTTTTTGTTGCTCTCCTTCACATTCTGTGACCCAGTGGCATCAAGCCAACTGAAATACAATGGAGGCCCTTGTACCTCCTGTGTGTGAGAGACATAATTAAACACACACACCAAATCAAATCAGCTGTTCTTAGCAGACCTAAATTTTGAGCTGCAATTTAAAGTTGTTTTGAAGTCATTCATCATAAAAAACTTAGATAATAGCATTTTGTGTGTGTTAAAACTTATACCCCAGGCCTGATCCACCAGTTTTTGCACCAGTCATTTACTGTTAAATTATTTCGGTCTGTTTGCGTCTTTATATCTCTTTCTGCCCCTCATTCCTGAATCTGCCTGTCTCAGGAAGGTGCGTATGAACATCCACACTAACAACCAGGTAACCAGAATCTACAACGTCATTGGAAAGATTAGAGGAGCTCAAGAGCCAGGTACCAGAAACCCTTCATTCTGCATCACACAATTAGCATTAACGCGCAGACTGCAGCGTGGATACACAAACAAATTCGATGTCGGCGTACAATACGATAGGGATGAAAATAAAGCTTGATTTTTGTTTGTCTGTCCAGAGACATTAAAACCCTTTTAATGTCTTAGGAAACAGATTCTCAGATGTCTCAGTCTTGTAATTGAACTTCACTTGCTACATGTGCTGTTGGTGGGTTTGTGTAGACAGGTATGTGATTCTCGGAGGGCACCGCGATGCCTGGGTGTTTGGAGGAATTGATCCCATGTCTGGCGCAGCAGTGGTCCATGAAACTGTCAGGAGTGCTGGCAGGCTGCTAAGTACAGGTACGATTTTCCTAGAGAGTGAATGAAAGAATTACTGTATTAAAACTCAGGATGCATTCATGTCTGTTTGTGTGTGTAGGCTGGAGGCCAAGGAGGACTATAATATTTGCCAGTTGGGATGCAGAGGAGTTTGGACTGCTGGGATCTACAGAATGGGCAGAGGTACCGTATATGCAAATGTGCACACACGCTATTTAAAACACACACAGAATGACCTCACTTCACCCTTCTTAACAGGAGAATGCCAGGCTTCTGCAGGAGAGAGCTGTGGCCTACATCAATGCAGACTCCGCTATAGAGGGTGAGAATATTTTTCTGTGCACATACTGAAAGTTACTTGCCAGGTTAATGCCAGTTTTTTTATGGTTTTATTTTTATTTACAAAGTCTTTTTAAACTCCAGGTATGTACACTCTGAGGGTTGACTGCACTCCATCACTGCATACATTGGTGTATGACATCACGAAGCAGGTGGGCAGATTTAATGTACCACAGATCTGAGTGTATGATGCTTGTAGGAGCATTTTCTTCTGTCCAACCTCAGGCCACATGTTTTTATGTTTTGGAGCAGATACCCAGTCCAGAAGAAGGAGAAGAGGGAGTATCTCTGTATGAGAGCTGGCATAAGAGGGACAACTGGACAAATGACCGTGATGCACCCAGGTAGAAAGCTACAAAGTTAGACAAAATAGAATAATTAGCATTGTTAATAATAAGCAACTATACAATATGAAAGCCACTTACCAGCCTGAAGACTTACAGTTACATCTAATCAGCAAGAGCAGCAAATGAATGCATTTAGTCATGTAGACAACCTTCCAAAGTTTAAGCGAGTTTGAAAGTGGTTTGTTTGTTGGTGTCAGATGGGCTGGTCTGAGAATTGCAGAAGCTGCTGATATACTGGGATTTTCCCACACAACCATCTCTAGGGTTTACAGAGGATAGTCCCAAAAAGAGAAAATATGCAGTGAGCAGCATTTCTCTGGGAGAAAGTGCCTTGTTGATTGCAGGGGTTAGAGGCGAATGACTGCTTCCAGCTGACAGGAAGGCTACAGTTACTCAGATAACTGATTCGTTACAACCAAGGTATGTAGAAGATGCACAACAAATGAATCCTTTAAGAAGATGTGCTACAGACCACACCAGGTGTCAGTCATGTTAGCTAACAACATGGGGTCACCAAAACTGGAAAATAGAAGATTGAAAGAATGTTTGCTGGTCTGATGAGTCTAAATTCGGCTGTTTGGATGAATGGTAGGATCAGAAGTTGGCACTAAAACCATGAAATCATGGATTGAACATGCCTTGTGTGAACAATTCAGGCTGGTGGTGATGTAATTATGTGGGGGATATTATTTTTTACTTTAGGCTCCTCAGTACCAACAGAGCATCGTTTAAACACCACAGTCTACCTGAGTATTGTTACAGATCGTGCCAATAAAAAAGGGATGACTCAACAACTTCTCATGGTTGATTCCAGGAAGATAACGCTCAATGTTAGAAAACAACTTGTTCTAAAGACAGAAGGTCAAATCCAGTACTTTGCTAAATATACCTTATAAAACGTCCAGTGAGTGTATATACATCCTACTGAAAAGCTGTATCTGTTCAGTCTAGTCTTTTAGTGGTTGTAAGCTTTAAATTCAATTTTGAATGTGAAGAGTCTCGCTCATTTTTCACTTATATTGCTCATTGCTGGTGATTCATAGGATCAGTAAACTTGGGTCAGGCAGTGATTTCGAGGCCTATTTTATCCGTCTGGGAATTGCTTCAGGCAGAGCAAGATATACCAAGAACAAGGTGAGACATGGTGCACTCCCACATTTATCCATATAGATAGTTGCTTTTGTAACAATTAAGGTATATTGTTATGTGCTTGTGCTGTATCCATGGTGTAAGCCTTTGTACATCCAGAGTTCTTTATATTTGTCTTATTTCTACTACAATGTAAATCCACTGTGTTTTATTCAAGATTGATATTATTGAAAGTTTGGCTTCTGTCTTTACCAAAGGGTGGAGGGTTTTTTTAGTGAGAATAAGAGGTGATTGAAGGGTCTTTATTGTAGAGGTTAAGTAACTGTGAGCAAGCACAGACTCATGGTGAAGTATCTTCTCTGTCTATGCAGAAAACTGAGCACTACAGTAGCTATCCAGTCTATCACAGTGTGTATGAAACCTTCGAGATCGTGGAGAGGTTCTACGACCCCTCGTTTAGGAGGCTTCAGGCGGTGGGCCAGGTGAGAGGTGCACTCATCTTCCTGTTGGCTGACTCCGAGCTGCTCCCTCTTGATGTTAATGAGTATGCAGATTCACTGAGGAAATATGCACAGAGCATAGCACAGCTGGCCCAGAAGAACCTAAGGGAAATGGAGACATATAAGGTGTCATTTGGTGAGTTATGGTCACTGTTAATATAATAAAGTCCTGTCAGAGTATATGTGGTGCACACTTTTTATTTGTATTTATTTTTTTTCCAGATTCCCTCTTTTCTGCAGTCGAGAACTTCACTGTCGCAGCCAGGGACTTCCACCAGCGCCTTCAGACTGTCAACAAAGCCGAGTACGAAATGTGTTTAACGTGTTGAAAATTTCAGGCATCTTAAACAAATGCTTTACTATACGCATATTCATGTTTCTACTTTATACGTTCCTTGAAATGTGTGTTGAGACTTGACATGTAGTGAAATGGAGATGTAATAGTATTTTTGTGTATGTGCAGTCCTCTTCAGCTACGCCTCATGAACGATCAGCTCATGTACTTGGAGAGAGCCTTTATAGACCCTCTGGGTTTACCTGGCAGACCTTTCTACAGGTTAGTTTCTCACAAACATACACAAAAAACATTTTTCTATTTTTTCTTATTATTTTACAGCTATACCTCAGTATACTGCCCATTAGTTAGCAGCATGGACTGAAATAGCTAGACATTACATTAGAAACATTTTCAAAAATTTTGCAAAAACATATCTGTCGCTTTGTCTTATTCTTTGAGAATACCTGGACAGGTGGAGGCGACGATGATATAGAGAGAAGAAGAGTGATGGAGAAGATTTAAGGATGTAGTGAAAGAGGACATGCAGAGAGTTGGTGTGACAGATATGAGCCATAGGGTCAGATGAAGGCAGAGAAAAAGGCTATTATGAGAAAAGTGTAACACTGCGATAGCATCTCATTGGGCTTTCTGGGATGTCCACTCCACCCTCTATTTCTATCAGTTAATTTGAATTTAAACATACCATAGCTCAGCTCTCTGGTTTACCAATCCCGTCTCAAAGTACACTTTGGGGTGGGCTCCTATGTCACATGAGTCTCCAATAAAACACTGGTGTTATTGGGTACCTCATAGGACAGATCATCATTAAAACTGTTTGCTTTGCTGTCCTTGCCACTGATTATATTCTGTATTTATGCTGTACATTAGAAAATCTGACTCTTTTCTACATATTTTGCACCTGATAATGGCCAAGTTTACCTTGGTTTAGACATCCTATATGTGCATTTAACAGTAAAAAGATAATGCTAAAATGCACAGATACTGTGTAGAAGTTTTATTTTTTTTATGTTTTTGTGCAGACAGCTATCGCTCAGTTTATGAACATTTGTAATTATATTTTAATAATTACATGATAACTACAGTGTCCTTTCAGACTCTTAAAATGGCTTCTGAAACAGATTTTAAGTATTATTTTGATCCTTTTAAGATGTTTTAACTGTATGCATGACTGATTCTCAGATTTATACATTTAAAAACATTGTTCCCCCTCTTGAGCTTTATTTTTCAGAAATAACACATAGGTATTTCTCCTGAAAACCACTGAGTGCATTCCCCTAACAACACACTTCCATAGTTCTTGTCTCTTTTCTTTTCAGGCATGTGATTTTTGCTCCCAGCAGCCACAATAAATATGCAGGGGAGTCTTTTCCTGGGATCTATGATGCTTTATTTGACATTAAGAACTCGGCTGACCCAGCAAAGGCCTGGGAGGAAGTCAAGCGTCAGATTAGCATAGCAGCCTTCACTGTCCACGCTGCTGCCATGACCCTCACACCACCTGCATGAAGACAATAAAAAATATATACTTATTTTTGACAATTATAACATTTCCAGTTCAACATACAAGGCAATCCCTGCTTATCTGGATGCTTTCCAGAACAGCCAGACCTGAAGAACAATGTGAAATCCTTCATCAGACCTTCAGAAATCTTTATGCTCTTTCAGGTTTCTGTCTTATGATGCGGTTCCATTAAAAATGTTAATGTTTTGTAATAATATTTGGGGTTACAGGTCCACTCAACTCTTTACATGCGGACACAAAAAAAAATCACTCTGATTTTAGTTATGCGCTCGATCAGATTGTTTGAAAGTTTATTGGATGATAAAACGATCTCAAGTTGTAGAAACACTGTCAAACATTTATCCTATGTTTAAAATGCTGAACTGTCAAAGTTATGATGTACAAGGAATGACATTATGAGGCAATGAAGCCTAGAAATTCGAACAGCAGTTGTAAAATAAAAGTTCAAGTGACAATCAGGTGGTCCGGCTCCCAGGAAAAGTTACAGTGTGAAGGCAAAAATATGACAATAATTTCACAAATAATAATAAAAAAATATAATCCATATAGTCATGTTGAATAAATTTGATACTGTGTTAACTGGCAACAACATTGATGTTCTCACTCATAAATATCTTTTGTGAGTTCTTTGTGTGATCTTTGGATAAGGACACTTAATGAAAATGCATAAAAATAATACATGAATTAAAAACTGTGGAGGCTGACAGTAGCACACACTCATTAGATAAAAATGTCTGAATGCATGCTCAATCATCCAGGTAAGAAAATCTAGTGGGAGAAACATTTCGGTCTCTCATCCAAGTGACTAGAAATGTTTCTGCCACTGAAAACGCTGCATCCAGATAGAATCAACTTTTGGGGATTAGAGAAAATCATCCATGTGACTAGATAAATAAGCTGCCTAACCACAGTTATATACATTAAGCCTCCATTAAAGCTACAGTATGCTGCCAGTGTTAGTGCCTGTATCAGACTTGTGCGAGGTTTGAGGTTTTATTTGTTTACTACTAATAAATAAACATTACACATTTGATTCCAAAGCAGGTCAAGTGTAAGAGATCAGATTTACCACAGTGACACTACTAAAGGGAAGGACAGACACACAAGCGACAAAATACTACAGAGGGGAACAAGCTGGAAGTGAGCTCTGAGTGTGCTATGTCTGCTTGGTGTCCTCCTGTTCCTGATTCTGTGGGAGGGAGGGCAGGTCCAGACGGGCCCATGTGATTGGCTCAGCCTTCTTAAGAGACACCTCCATCTTTGAAGCCATCAGGTTCACCGCACTGTGTTTTACCTCCACAGCCTGATAGGATGAAGAAAAGGGATGGTGTCTTTTAGGTTTTTAATACCGTTTTATATCATTACTACCTATGGGGGGCGCCAAAGCCAAACTTTCCAAATACATATACCGTTATATTAATATTAATAATTTAAAAATAGTCAAAGTAAAATCAACAGCGATCATGCAATACAGCTTAATATTAAAGCTCAAACACAGTCTATAATGAAACACAAGGCAGTCACTTACTCCCCATAAAATGATCTTCTGTTCAAATTCTTTATCCCCTTCAAACACTACACGAATGTTCACCTGGGACAGTCAGAGAATGATTTATTACTAACATTAGTCACAATTAGACATAAGATGGGGTGTATGTGTGAGAGGTAGAACATGTCTTTGTGGTTTTTATCGTGGTGCTGTTGGCCTCGACATAACTGAGCTCTGGCAAGGAGTTCTTTGCATAGATGGAGATGATAACTTGACTGCCAGTCTGGTGCCAGTCAAATCTACAGGGCATCACCTTTGTCCCCTGGAGATAGAGAGAGTCAGAGAAAGACAAGATGATGATCATCATCAGGAAACCACAACATCTGACAAAAGGTTTGTTTATTACACTCTGACAATAATGGGACATTTCAGTGGCTACAACATGAGGGAAAAAAGGTTCTTTTCTGGCTTACACTACACACTACTCACAACACACATTTCCAATGACATTACATATAATCCTCTTTAAGAAACTCTAAGGATGTTAGTGTTTTTTACTGAAGGAAAATGAAAGAGAGGATTGTGTTTTATTTCTGTGTATGCAATCCACAAGCTCATGAACTGGAGATTTGTGTATTGATTATAATAATGTGTTCCTATATGTATATTTTTGCACTTATTATCCTGACAGACCTGGTTGTTTTTCTTCCAGAGGTGGCTTCCTGTAGTGCAGCCCTGCTGGGACAGAAAGGTGTTGAAGTCTAATGTTTTCCTCCTGCAGCAGCTCCAGTACTTCATACTGCAGAAATATATACAAGTATATCACTACAATCAGTCAATTAAAAGCACCTCCACAATAAAAAAAAAGAAACACAAATGAACACCTTAGTGAATGTAATTGGACAGCATGTTGCATGTCTTCTTACCCCTCATGGAAAATAGGAACTCCAGGGTGGTGAGTGCAGACTTCCTCATCACTTGCTGCTCCAAAATAAGACTGATGAAGCCAAGAAAGTCCAAAACAGTCAATCAGTCAATCTTTTTTAATCATCAATTATGATTATAAACAATATTTCAAAACACATTATAGAGAAAAATAGAAGAAACAGTGTTTGCAGTAAGAAATAACTGCCTAAAATATACCCTGCACATAAATGATAATGACTTGTCAATCACAAGGTAGCCACACAATAAACTTGGCCATAAACATGGCCTGCTTTATTGTCTGTTTTCCTCTAAAGGGGCATCATTAACAAAAACATCATGTTATATGAACTTTAAGACAATACACTCATTGGTAAGTATACACAACCATACAAGTCACCACCTGGTGGCCATTACAAAGAATGCAGGTTTAAGGTATTCCCACATTGGCTTCACTTTTCGGATCCAGAAACTTCTTTTCCATCTAACCATCTTTTCTATAAGCACATGGTCTACGTATATAACAGAATTTCTAAGAAAAACCTAAACTTGGTGATTAAACTGACACCTAAAAATCACTTTAGACTCTGGCTGGTAGAAAAATCAGCAGCATACCTTAGAGCATCCTCCATTTTTACAAGACGTACCAATCTTCACATCCTCGCCCTCTTCCTCTGTGCAGAAAAAGAAAGACAGCTTAGTTTTCAAAAACCATTTAAATGTTTTCATTCTCTGCAATAACACCTAAAATCTGTGCGCGTACCTTTGTTTTCAGGATATTTAGTGCCATTAAGGTTAAGCTTTTGAAGAGCCTGTTTCACTGAAGGGGACACCTTTTGCTGTAATTTGACCAGGGGTGTGTCATCTCTGAAATAAACAAACACACGCAAATAAAGTGTAAGGGATTCATTACCAAGACAGCAGACAGGCATTTAAGTAGAGAAATAAATAGTTTTAGTATGGCTCAATTAACACATTTAGACCCATTAGTTTATCGGAAAGGAACGTCATTCAAAATTGTACAGGCTTTTGATATGCCTGAAAATATGTATACAAATGACAATTTTTATTTTTTTTTTAACAGTATAGATTGTAAAATTCCCCTCAAAAGAATTTTGATCAATCAACTTTGATTACAATTGAAAACTGTGAGATGGTCACCAATTAAAAGTACTAGTCAACCAGCAGTGAGTATTTCTAGATCTATCTATCTTTGTGAATTCCTTTTCAAGAAGTTAGTTTTGGAAATAATGAAACCCAAAAACAGCTGCAGCAATGACTCTTTGCTCTGCAAATTAAAGATGACAGAGAAACTAATTTGCTGACCTCTGTGGACCTGCTCCTGTGGTTTAGGAGCTTGAATGATGTACGGGTCTCCTCGAGGTTTTAGCTCCTCTCCGATCTCCTTCCTCTTTCCTGACATCTTCACCTCTGGCTGCACTGTCTCTGCTGGTTTCTCATTGTTGTGGGAGCCCCGGCTGCAGCCCTTTTATATACACAAAGGGCGAATGCAGACCAATCTGAATAAAAATCAGATTTTTTTCCCCCTTTTTCTTTTCAGGCGCACAAACATAAAAAGATTTCTCTATAACATTTGTTATCAGCTAAGGATTGTACTATGAAGTCAGGTTAATAGGTAGGGGAGCTCTTCTGATCTTAAAAATCAGAGTTTCAGAGCTTAACTAAAGTGTGTTATTTTTTACCTGGTAATTATGCTGAACATGTGATTTTAAAATCGTCTGGAAGGTCAACGATTTGACTGATTCTTTCAATTAGAACATATTTTAAGTGCAAAACCGGCTCTCGGTGGGTGAAATATGTTTCATATCAAGTTGTTAAACTGTACCTTCCTGAAACCACTGAATGAAGTGCAAATTGTGAGCTGCATTGTCACTGGAATATCATCTTAATTTGGTGATGCAGACACTATATAACTGCTGTTTTACTAGAGTATAATCTGATGTCGAGTCTCTTTTATACAGCTGAAATTGCAGCTACTAGAACACAGAACAAACACCAGGAATACCTGCTCAGTCAATAAAATTTATCTCACTTTGATCTGCTGGCAAACTAAAGTGATTTCCACATCGCTTTTATTAGGCTGTGAACCAGTAACCTCTACCGTTTAAATGTATCACGTTCAAAGTGTTAGAACACTAATGAGCTCTCACTGTGTGAGAAATAAACAGCAGAACTAAATACTGAAATAACTAACTTGAACTTGCATCCCCAGATTGATTTTCTGCAGCATTACTCTTGTCTCATTTGCAATAGTGTTGCAACTTAGTGCTGTATTGTTTATGTTCTTTATAGATTTTTATGACTATTTTATCTTTATCATCATCATTTAATAACATTTCCATTTGGAGTAGGTGGCACTCACAGGGATCATTTGGTGGGGAAAACGAAGCATAAGACAGTCAAACAATGTAAAACATTCTTTCTTGTGTGTGAGTGTGCTCAGAGCCTGACGCAGAAAGCCCTGCTTCACAGAAGAAGAAAAAAAGATAACCATCCTGTAATAGCTGTTATGTTTTGTTGAGCCAGCTAAGGCAAAGAAAAAGAAAAAAAAACCCTGACTCTGCTAACTTTATTTATAGTATGCGCCTCTGTTTTTTTTTGTTTGTTTTTTGTTTTTTTACAGGAAGGTTGGAGAGTGCCCTCTGGTGAACAAACTACGCAACATCAACATTCAAACCAATATATCAGCAAATTACGATTACTGACTGAATATTGATGCTTCGGTTTAGAAGTTGGTGGTTTTACACCAAAGCATGACAGAAAAAAATGGAACACTGTAGCAATTTTTTGTAAACTGCACTCACTTTAATACTCAGGAAGTCTGAGAAGTCTGTGGTGCGCCTCTTGCAGCAGGACCAACCCTGTAACAGAAACAAAGTACTTAAAACCCAACAGCAAACCATTTATCTCTGTGTTTGCCCAATGCTTCACAACCATTCTTATTTAAACAATTACTGTTGTTAAAGTTGTCTTTTTCTAACAGTTGTAAGTAAAAAATGACCATGAACGCAGTGTATCAGGCTAATGCAGAATCCACGCTCCATGTATTAATTTATCATATCGTATCATAGGGGCTGACTCCAGCTTACCTTGAGGGCATCATGAAACACGGGTACCCCCGGATGAAAGAGACAAGCATCTGCGTGTGCAGAAACAGATATGAGAACACTCCACGCCTCGGCTCATTCATTTTATAACAAAGCTACCAATGTCATAAAGAAAGCAAAGCACCAAGCACTGATATTTCTAAACGGCCTTTAGTTATTGTGTTTATTGATGAACTCATGAATAATTTCCATTATTAAAAATTGCACTGCTGTCTTGTTAGAGCTCAATATTTAACAGGTGTATTCCCTGAAGGCTAAAATTAAAAGTAACAGCAAACCAAACTTTCACTGTGACAGATGACAGAACCGAAGCAGGATTGAGGAGTCTTCTAACTGCGCCTTTAATAGGACCAAAAAATGAATGGAAACTGCTTTAATCGCAGATACCTAGACATTCAAAACTTTACCTAAGAGCCGAGCCTTATATCTATAAATGATCATGGAACCCCCACAAACAAAAGTGGCGATTACATAACATAAAAAATGATCTGCCGTCAGTTACTGTCATCCAGGTTAGAATAAAGGTAAAATGGCCATGTAAAAGAAACACAAAGCCCTCCGGTGTAATTTAGTTGTTTGTTTAACGTTTTTACCATCGGGGTTGTTGTCCGGGTCGAATCGTTTTCCGCAGCTCCTGTTGTAGCAAAGCACAGACATGTTTCCGTTACTACCGGATCGGCTCGTAACACACAGCTCTGCTTTCTAAATAATTTGTTTTCCTGAGACAAGCTGTGTTTAAAGTGAGTGTAGACGGCTCCCAGCTCCTGCCGTGTGTCGCCCACTGCTGCGGTTGCAACCTCGGCAAACTCCGTCAGCAGCCGGAAATGTCCGAAGGTGCTTTCGAGAAGTTTCGCGCACTGTCGAGCCACACAGCTGTGTGCACGTCTAGAGGTCACAGCAATCCTCCCGCACTGCTTATATTAGGCTTCTCAGTTGAGCTGAGTTGGACCAGTCATAGTGTGTGGTAGTGTGTGGCTTGGTCTGAAGTGAATTATGCTTTTCTCTGGCAAACCTGCTACATAATGGATATACATGATGACAACATGTTCTCCTGGCTGTTGCATGATCCTGGTCACCCCAGTTGTGTTGCAGAGCATGGAGTCAGTACTGGTGTGTGAGTGTGGGCTTTCAGTAAGCCTCAGTGTTGATCTTTGCTCGTTGAGAA
>VUQR01011929.1:0-23960 GCA_015108515.1 Hemichromis elongatus
TGCAAAAGGATTCCCGACCAAGTATTGAGTGCAGAACTGAACATAATTATTTGAAGGTTGACTTTTTTTGTATTCAAAACACTTTTTTTTTATTGGTCGGATGTAATATGCTAATTTTTTGAGATAGGAATTTTGGGTTTTCATGAGCTGTATGCCAAAATCATCAATATTAAAACAATTTAAGGCTTGAACTACTTAAGTTGTGTGTAATGAATCTAAAATATATAGAAACTCTAATGTTTATCAGTACATTGCAGAAAATAATGAACTTTATCACAATATGCTAATTTTTTGAGAAGGACCTGTATATCTTTGTTGGGATGATAGATGTCTTATATCAATTTTGGTCATATTGCACAGCCCTAGTTTCTTCTTCAGTCACCTTTCTGAATCACTATGGCTATGTCCCAATTCATAGGCTGCATCCTTCAGAGGCTGCATTTGAAGGCCGATTACGTCACAGCCAGGTGACAAAGGCTGTCCCAATTTGAACGCTGCTCCAAATGCAGCCGTCAAATGCGTCCTTCATTTCCCCAAATTTGAAGAATGTGTTGAGTGTATCCTTCATGCTTCAACCTATCCCAGTATTCATAGTGCGGCCCAGACAATTCCAGCTTCTAACAATGGCGGCAGCTACTTAGTTTTAATATTACTCTTATAACTCTTTCTGGGTCGCAAAATACACTTAACATATTTTTGGGGGGAGAATGTAGCTGTGTAAACTTCAAATACCTGCTCAATTTATCAACACATCACACAGAAAAAGTGCTCCGACGTTTTCGGAGACGTCTGTTAACCACCAGCTCTATAGATGACCAGGACGTCAAGGCTCGCTAGAACCGGCGAGAACACCGGACTCCCAGCGCATCGTTTTCAGACCCTCGCAGTCTTTCGCTACTCGATTAAACATGACAAATAAGTGACTTAGATAACTTAAAAATGTTATTGTTTGACTTTTTTCAGTGTTTTATTTGTTCCCGAGTAAATCGGGTTGGCTAAGATTAAAGTTATAGTTTTCACACAGCTGAATAAACGTCAAACAGAAAACATATTAAAGAGAAGTGTGAGCTGGTAGAGAATTTACTCCAGTGTCCTATTATATTTCAGATATCAAGGAGCAGACGGTTTTGTTTCGTTACAGCAAAAGTGCAAAGTTATATAGCAGAAAGTAGAAGACACTGGAATAGAATAAGAATAAGATACTTTTACTAAAAACAATTCTCTTTTGGTGAATTAAAACAAATATATCAGTTGAAGAATATTAACCAAGAATCCCAAGGAAAATACTTTTGAAAAGGTCATCGTTTTCTAAAAGAAAAGAAATACATTTCACACCGTTAGAATATCGGGAGTTGCCCTCTGCTACCAGGTCTTCGATCATCTCTTTGGCCTTCTGCTGTGCTGCAGCGGGCCCAAAAATGAGCACCTCACCTTCATAACCTCCCTTGTTTATCTAAAAACACAAACAGAATAGTGACAAAGAGGATGAAATGGTACCATCTCAAACATTTGTCTGTGCACTGAATTAGTCCCCATATTCACATTTTAAGTAAAAGATTTGCCTGCAGGATTTTAGACTTTCACTGTCCTGAAAATACTACCATTTGGACTCATCTTCCCAATAAGTTTTTAATATATTGTGTTTAGAAATTCTCAAGCAGCTAAAACCTATACCTCATTTTACAGTCAGTACCAGAAGTTACCACTAGATTGAGTCAAATAGCAACTTATCGCACTTATGGCAATAATTCTGCTTTGATGGCATCTTAAATGTCATGCACTCAGATTAACAGTGTTTCTAATATTTAAAAATACACATGGAGGACAAAATATTGAGAACATTTTAAAATATATCGCATTCCTGTACACTACACCCTGATCATAATATGATTTTACTGATATCTTGCTATTTAAAATGCCCCCCCCCCCTCCCTTCAGAGACATAACAGCTTTCCCTAAAATATGTGTTATACTTAATTATTCATCTACCTATTTAGACTTCGCTTGAATCCGCTGGTTGATGATTATCGCCAACACAGAACAGAGAAGATGCACAGTACCCTCTGGTGGTCAAACTACTGAACATCGCTGATAACATGGTTGAAAGGCATATCTCCTCTCTTTTTTAAAATGTTTTGATTTATTGGGCTTCATAATGCAGACACCAACAGACTGATATTATCAGCTGATATTGGCTATTTACCAAAGGAAATCTAAATTTTTTAGGCTTTAGGCAATAATAAAGTAGAATCACAATTTTTTAACAGTTAAAAATAAACAAACAAACAAACAAAAAAATGCAGACGCTTTTACAATTTATGGCAGAACTTTTATGCTGGATTGTAATGGATTTTACAGGTGTGGGCCCACCACACATAAACCGGTAGGTGGAAGTTGACAACTGCAATACCCCTGGGTCATTCTTGCATTCTTGTTCCTTCTGCAAGCCAGGTAAGACCATTTAAAGAAAACCTAAGGAAAAGGTTGACAAATCTATATTTCAGGAGTTCACTCTGACCATGCTGACATTTTACTTAAGCTTACGCCAAATATAAGCTTGTTAGTGAATGTTGAGAATAGGCTGAGTTTTGAGTGTGTGCTCTCCTTCTTACTTCGGGTGTTCAGTATTGGAAGTAAGAGAGTTTAATTTAGCAACACAAATGAATTTCTTAGGAAAGAGCTGCCCTCTAAGACTGAAGGAGGAAATTCATTGTTGTCCAGACACACCATTGTTTGCCCTAACACCTCTCCCAGCACCCAAGAACCCAAAGGTGATGCAATAAATTCTTAAAAATTGGAAAAGAGGAGAGGACGGAGTTGAAAGCGGGTGAAGGGGGAAAGATAAGTTTATGAGAATCCATTCAAGGCGCAAAATAGTGTTTATTCTCGTTAGGGAATTATCAAGTCCAAGTTAAATTACCATATCTAAATAAATTAAAAGTTCAAGTAGTTGTTATTTACTTCTAGGATTCGTTGTGCTAGTTTAACACAACATCAACCAACTTGCCTTGATTCTTGCACCAGAGCTCTCTTGAAGTTCACGAATTTTGGCTCCTCCGCGACCTTTTGACAGAATAAAATATGTTTTAGGGTCTAAACCTCCCAAAGTTATAGTGTATAGGCCAACCTCATCACCCACACAGCTTCTTCACGCGACCCCATCAAATCTAAGCTAACGCTAACAACACAACTAAATGCAGTTCAGCTAAGACTGTGAAAGACTTGATACTGGAAATTTCATTTCTGATTTGATTAAGACAACGTACCTATTACTCTTCCAATTGAAGTATTTTCCACTGTGATAGTTAGAGGCCGGGCAGTCTCTTCTTTGCTAAACGTCGTCTGTCGTCCGAGGCCTCCGCGATCGCCTCCACTTCTCAAGTTGCTGACCTCGGGACCCGGGCCGCTATGGTTAGCTCTCCTCTCCCTTGGGGCTCCAAATTTCGTAGCATTTTTTACACCGAAAACAACATTTTCCCTTTGACGGTCATTACATGGCAATTTACAATAGGCCGGAGCCGGTTTTATCGGAGGTTTGTAGATAGCAACTCCGTCCTGGTCGTACTCATCCTCCCAATCAGACATTTTAAGCTTGGCTACCCAACAACTATCTACGTACTACTTTACCAAGCGCAATTAACGCGCGGACGGCGCCGCCTTAACGTCCTCCCTGTAAAATTAGCTTTTCTAAACTTTTTGTAAAATTTCAAACTTACACCAGATTTTGCTTAAATTGTATGGAAAATTGTAAAAAATTTCAGATAAAAATGTGTAAAACTTTAACTTAATGAAAATAAATAGCAAATAAATATCCATTTGTTAATTACCCTACCGTTTAGAGAGTTGAATACTATCGATTCCTATTCTATAACGCATCATGTTCTTCTTATAAATTAACAAATAAATAAAATTAAGAATTTCCACAAAAAAGACACAAAAAACAAAATTTCAGATAACCTGTACTTTATTAATGAATAATAAAATTCTTTTCATTTCTCATCCAGAGAACATAGTGTGCACTTTAATAAATTAATTTCAAAGAAATAATAAAGTTAACATTATCAAGCTTTAAGGCCAGTTGTGTAATAAATTATCGTTCAAGCAATACAGAAATGGTATTATTAGCCATCAAAGCCATATAAAGTCTGTGACCAAAGCGACATAACTTAAGTGAACTGGATGCCCAACTGAAAAGGAGGAGTTTGACTTCAACTATACAATATGCATAGTCTGCAGGCAAACTAGGCCTTTATAGCTCTGTGAAGAAGAAGAAAATAGAAGGGTTCTCAAGCAATATACAGACAGCAAAATTAGGGATATTTTGGGGGGGGAGAGGGCAACAATTGCAGTTTTTAAGGTTGTCCCATCTGTGTTTGATGTCTTGCATCATTGTTACTTATGGATTTGGCCTGTTCTCATTTTTAACAAAGCTCAACCAATAGCTACAACTCAAATCTATGTCAATATTACATAAGCCTAAACTACAATGTCACATTTCCAGGTCAATCTCAAGAGAAACACACTGTGCTTTCATGATGACAGTATATTTCATCATACCAGAACAACTTCATCATGGGCTACAAAACACTTTAAAATCAGTCTACAAGTGTTAGCAGTTGTCAGAAGATAGTACTTGTTATATTCCTTTACAGGATGTTAAATTTTCTAAGAAATGCACTTAACTCACTGGGGAATATAACTGAAAAGAAAGATGAATAAAAGGACACGAATAGCACAAACAATACATTTTTAAGACTTCTGTGACAACATACAAAACAAATCATAAATGACTAACAAATATTAAGATGGCTGACATAGTTTTTTGTGCATAATTCTCATTTAAAGACCAGTCAACCTATCTAAAAGAAAGACAGGCAGCAATGCAAACACTGTTTATTAAGACACTTTCAAGACACCAGTTTTTTAAAAGCCTAACACTGAAAACATATAAGCCTCTACATCTCATTAAAGATTAAATGTACCATAATATAAAAGGTCCACTTTAGTCATTTTTGAGAGAGTGACAATAAAAACCCCAAATGTTTAAATGTTCTAATTAGGACTGAGGTGAGCGAGGATGAAGTGCGTCCCAACATCCTGGTGAAAAGAGTCCTTATATAAGCCACATATAATCTCAATCTAAGATCAGAGAAGTCACAGAAAATATCAATGAGGTTTTTCTAGTTCGAGCACAACGAATGGCCGTTATATGTTGTTGTTTTGTCATAAAATGGTAAGGGGGTTATCCACATTAATAGCATTATAGGTTTTAACTACTATTAAATTAGTTCAGATAATATTGAACATTGAATGTTTGAATCTTGAATCTATTGATCATGTAGGCAGACTTTGTTCGTACCATTTGTTAAACCTTTGGGGTAAACATTATTTTGACATGCAGAGGGAGGTCCGGGTCGCCAGGAAATGCATGAGCACTTTTGAATTACAGCTTAAGACATGCAGCAACTCATGCTTGGCTGAGAAAGCCCACTTAAAAATGTACCACAGTTCAATATTCAAAACAGCTGCATCCAACTTACTGGGCTACTATCCAAACCGAGTGGGAGAAATTCCAACACTTGTCTTAAGTCATTGCTGATAGGACATTTCTTCCCATTAGGTCTGCTGCATTCAAATTTAGTTACAGTTTGCTGACAGATTAGACCAACCATCTAACCACACCAACATTAACAAACATTTCAGCAATTGTAAGAAATGAAGAAAATTAGATTTCTGTAGTCTGCACACATGCAACCCTGGTTAAACCTTTGAGTTTTTAAAATTCAGCTCTTTCTCTCACACCAGGCGTCACCCTTTATTTCATTTAATTGTTTTTCAAAACTGTCCACGTAGTGATATGTAAGAAAGCATACAGTAAGTAAAAGATGACATTTTTAGGTTGCCAAAGACAGACAGTGAACTAGCAGAGTGAGTGACTCTCTGCTTCTTCCAAGAAAATAAAAACGTTTCGAGTCAGTCTCAGCTCTTTGTCAGGTTGGCCTTTCTTAGAGTCCTTGGTAGTTTTCAGGGTGTTCAGAGTTCGGTGGATGTGCATTTACATGTGATTGCTGGTTTCTCCACGTGTGTAGAAGCTGACCAGTGAGTTAGAGGGATTTCTTTGAGGTTAAGCTACTCTGTATCTTGTGAGTAGTTTTGGCTGTAAGACAGTTATTGAGCATTCTTCTTCCATTATCTTTTAATTTGTAAAGTGAAAAGTTAGACACCAAATTGGGTTTGCGAGCTGATCCGGACTCAGCAAAAAAGTAAAACTGTTGGACCGTATCTTTTTCTTTTGATGAGCCAAATCTGATTCGCATCTACACCTTTTCCATCAAGTATTACAGTGTGGATCTAGAAATAAAATTAGGATTCCTTCCATGATTCCCCTTCATTTCAAATTAAGCATCTTTTTCTTTTTTTCCAATTTATGATAGTAAATATGAAAAGCTTGGTCATTTTTGTATAAAATCGAAATATTCTCTTTCCAGCAAGGTTATTTTCGCTTTTATGTATTGATTGTATATTTTGTCTTACATGAGTATGGCCACTTGCATACATACGTGTACATTCATTTACTGTATAGGCTGTAGTAATTTTAGTACCCTATGAAAAGTGTGTATGCAACTGGGAATAAAAGTGTTAGACAAAATATCAAAACATTGTTCATATAGAAAGGATTTATTTGTAAAACTTGCAACATAATCTGTTTACTGCCCAGTAAAAATATTTTAAAAAGTGGCTTCACCCACAGTGGTGTTTACATACAGTATGGAAATGTGTGTCTGTCAGTAAGTGTGGTTATGCCAGCTGTATGTGTGAGGACTGACTGAGAAACTCTGACTTTCCTTTTGGGTGAGGTGCAGCCTCCTCCACAGTCTTTAAAAGGTCTGAGGTGCTGCTGCCAGGTCCTTGTGACAGGAAGTCAAAATGTTCCTCTGATGCTTGTAGTTTGCATTCTCTAATAAAGAGTTCTGTATCATCCCAGTTGCTAAGATCATCGTGGGCATTGCTGCGTTCGCTACCGTTGCTGCTGCTGCTGTTGTTGAGTGCAGAGGAGAGACCAGGGGCACGGTTGGTCAAAGGCTGACTCAGGTTATGCACAGAGATCGACTTCCCAAGACCACCCTCCCAGTCTGAAGCCCTCCCATCTGGGCTCGAAGAGAGAAGCAGCAAGGGCTTCACCTCAAGGCTCATGTGCCTCCTCCAGACCCCCTCAGATTTCAAGCCAGGCTTCTCCCGCAGCTGAACCGTTCCCTGACCAAAAGCTGCCTCGTTGTCACCCTCTTGATCAGAATCCACACCGCATCCCACAACAACAGAGGGGCCAGACCTTTCCTCGTCCACTGCCACTCCATCTGTCAGATCATCTGAAATGGGGTCAGCAGGGCATCGGAGGTGAGAGGGGTGTACCATAGGGGGGAGCTGAAGAGTGAAATTCCCCGTCGAGGAAGGTGGGGGCGGCAGATCAGGGAAGTGTGCTTTTTTGGGGGTACCATTGGTGGTGACCAAAGTTGGATAAGGGCTATCAGGAGGCAGCAGAGGTGATGGGGAGAGCGAGGCTGTGGATGGTGGATAGGATGGAGGTGCTGAGTCTGGAGGAGCATCATCATCAGCTGGTGCCAAGATGAGCCGCAAGCCTCTCGGGTTGGCACTGAGAGAACGACGCATGCCGCTACTGTTGTCTCCCCCGTTTCCAACAGGCTCCCCTCCCTGAGGGGAGGGAAGATCCCTGCCAATGACTGAAGTCGGGTAGTCCGAGTTATGGTGCTGGTTCTCCAGCTCAAACAGGGGGAGGGAGGACAGGGTGAGCGCTGAGGGGCCTTTCTGTAGGACTTGGCGGTAAATATCCAGCAACGAGTCCAACTTTGATTCAATGGAAGTAACCTAGGCACAAAAGGAAAGAGAATAAAAACCGAAGCTCAAAGACCTGAATACTATCCTGTAATATTTCTGGGGGTTTCCGATGCAGATAAAAGGAGACTGCCCAAACAGCCCAAACAACTCATCAACAATGTAAGGTAATGAAATTGTATTAATTCCTTTTTAAATGCATTATGTGTTCCTTTTTTTTTCTTAAACTTACCTGCCTCTCCACCTTACACACACGGCCAAGCATGCTCATGCCCTCTATAGAGTCTCCATCTGGGTGCAGTTTGTCCCTCATTTTTTTATCCACAGGAATCTGGCCTTTTCCCAAGATCTGATCCACCCTGAGATACACACATGCATTAAGGTTATTATATTAGAAAATGATGACATTGTAATATAAGAAGGCATCCCTGCCTTATTTCAGGTTATCCCAAGTCAGACAACAAACCTAAAGCAACGGAAGGCTAAGGTTAGAGTTAGTAAAAGAAACACAACACACACGGCACATCTATGCCAAAAAAAAGGAAAATCTATGGAGAACTAGCTTTTAAAACAAATGTAATGCATTTTGTAGCAGTTTGTTTGTGTTTGCATGTTTTATTTTTATTAAATATGAAACATATTTTTTAAAAACTCAGTTAAAACTCCAAGTGAGATGTTTCTTGCAGTGCTTGATTCAAATTACTGTCAGATTATGTCAGAGCAGCCATTAAATGCTTTTCTTTGTTCTTTGACAGTTAATTATGTTCAGTTAGGGAAGTTAATTTTCATACTTTGAGTTCCAAAGTAATGCACAGGTGCCTGTTTTCACTCAAGAAAAAAATAAAAAGCACATCCAAACCGCACACAGCTGCATACAAATTAGCAGCATTCACATACAATTATGTTTCCACTCTCTGATGAAAGGAGAAAGAATGAAGTGTGGAAATACAGATGAGATCTAATGTGATGTCAGACAGCTGTGTTTGGGTTTGTTTGCATTTACTTCAAATATTTATGTGTCAGACACTGTTAATAAAAACCTTACCATGTGGATGGAGTTTAACATATTAAAATCATCAAGGTTTGGGGTAAAATAAGGAATTGAATTGTGCTGCAATTTAATTTGCCTTTCAGTTATTGTCAAAACCGTCTAGTATTAACTACATGTTCTACTGTAAACTCCAACCATCTGGTTCTGCGGGAAGGTTAATACATTTCAGATATTTTATATCTGCTCGCAGTAACCTGATTGCCACTGCTATAGCACTTATTAGCAGCTATGGCTGCAAGTAGCAGGATTTTACAGTCTAAAATTAAATTAAGTGAAACAGAGTAACCCTGAGCCAGAGAGCTTCCTCATGTGGTTGCTGTAATAATAGTGTAGTGCAGGAGAGGACATATTCCTTGGCTGGGTGCGACCAGAGCCTGCTGCACTGGCCAGTCTGGAGAAAGGAAAAAGACTGGATCAGGCACTTCTCTCTGACTTAACACCATGAAGCTTTAAGCACAGGTACATAAATGAACAGTTACACACAGAGGTGAAGGATGGCATGGGAAAAACAGGCTACATTTGTGCTGGGTGTGGACAATCACAACAGTTATATTTGTAAATGTCAATCACTTCCAGGATATATTAAGCTTGCCCATTATTTTTCTGTTAGTTATGTTAGCATCAGCATGTAAAAATTAAATAAAAATACCCCTGTAATGATTTTTGACATAACAGACATTTAATAGGAATGCTAATGAGACACAGTAGATCATTGCAAAAATAGTCTGTGTGTATGTGGCGCTCTGGCCAAACACACTTTATACCAAGAATACAAAACAAGCAATCCATTTTTCTCCAGGAATAATATATGGGAACACTGGCAGCAGCTACAGCACTGCAATTCATTGAGCAATACCACCAGATGACAGTCAGCACCACCGCATCTTACACTTTATAAAATGTTCTGAAAATGTAAAAGTCCTAATAAAAAATGAATGCATTACCGTGCCCCCTAATGCAACACTGTATTTAAGTGAATAAACTCTTAACCAAAGCCACATTCAAAGCAGGAATTTGTTTCTGAAGGTCTTTAATGAATTTTCTTTGAACTTTTGCTGACTTTTCATTCATGTTCCTTCCAGATTTGTACGCGACCTTTTTCAAAGGTATGATTTTTTGTTTTTTGCTTATTAAGCCACCAAACTCTGACTGAAACACAGATCGACTGGCAAAAACTATTTCTCTACAAGGTGATTCCTAAAATGCTTTAAGCCCAAAACACGGCGTATTTCAGCATGCTCTGCAGTGTGTTCAGCAATTGAGCAAACTGGACAGATAGAAGACGAGATAAGAAGCCATAGGCCTAAAACCATATCTACAGCCAAAGAACAACATTTAAAAGTCTATCATTAACAAATAGGAAAAAAAGTTGTACAAAGACCTGACACAAGAACCCGATGTTCTAGCCCTTCAAGTGATGTAGCCTCATCAAAAACTGTCTCAGTGGAAGATTGGTGGTCATTAAACCATCGTTAAGGAAGGGAAACAGGGAGAAAACAAGAACTGGTGTTACGGAGTGATGAATCCAAGATGAGAAAAGTTTGATGCAAATTGTCACCAGTCTTTAGTGATGAGGTCAGGAGAGAAGAAAACAGTGATCTTTCTTCAAAACTGAATTACAAAGGCAGATGAGTACCACCTGATTTTGAAGCCCAATGGCTTAATTTTTCGGCTTGATGATGATCCTAAACACATTGCTAATGCTGTCAAAGCATACCTGAAAAGAAAACCACACAGCATCATAGACTGTGGGATCATCTGGACAAAGAATAGAACTAAAGGCAGCCAACATCCAAAGAAGAGATCTGTAATGTCCTTCAAGAACCTGGAGAACTAATCCGGAAGACTTCTTCAAGAAATTACTAGAAAGTTCCCCTAATAGAGTTCAGTCTGTGCTGAAGATCAAAGGTGGTCGTTGTACTGATGGACTTTTAACATAGAATACCTGTGTTTTATTACTTCAGTGAAATGATTACTGGATCAAAATGGGTTTAAGTAGTCAGGTAAGTTATGTTTGTAGATTTGGCTAAAATAGTTCAAATACATCTAAGCATATGCAAATTCAAACTGGCTGGTAAAGTTAGTAGGGAAGCATTTGGCAGAAGGATCAGAAAAGGGGGTAAATCTAACCCCAGTGGTGACCGTTTCCCGTTGGCCTGGCTGTAATTTAAATGCAGGGAGGGAGAGGAAAAGGTCTTCACACGGCTGCGCAAAGGCCTTGGAGGAGGACCCACTACAGTGTCTAGTCTGGGAGAAAGAGGGAACACACATCTACACATATGTATATAGTTTGGAAAGGAAATATTTACTTAAAAGAATGTTAAAGTTTAAAGTTAATTTAAAATCATTTTCTGTGAAGTGCTATATAACTATAGCGATGACAGGAATTGCGTGCAAAATCAACCCTCTCCAGCTCAGGATACTGATACAACAATAAATTCTTTGATTTTGAAAACAGGAACAATATATCAATCTGTCAATATAAATGAACGTGCATGCCGGATGTGTCCTGACCTGGTCTGAAGGCTCTTGATGCGACAGAGCATGTCCAGGTGACCTGCAGAGTACTGCTCAATCACATCCTTCACGTCATACGGACGCAGCGTCTCCTTAAACTTCTTCTTTGCTACGTGGAACTTCATGATCCTACACATGCAAAAGACAAATACACACACAGTGATTGGTGGGAGTCAGAGGAAATAAGCAATGCTACGTTTGAGTTAAATCTAAGGTGTAATTACTAAACACCACCGTTAGATGGCAGCAGCAGGTTTGAGAAAACCTACAGGGAGGCTCGTGTCGCTTCACTGTTGATCTTATCTTTTTGGAGTTTAACAAAGATAACACACAATTTCAAATACTTTCTGGAGTATCTGATTTAAAACCAGTGCGTAATGGTGAGTTTGAGAAACCTGAGTGTAATTTTCTTTCTCCTTTTATTTGGTGAACAGAGCCGCTGCTGAGTAATAATATTGATCCAGGTAAGGAGATCTATGCCTCTCGGTTCATTTAGAGTCCCCGGTGGTTTCTGGTAGTTTCCCACTGCCTATTTTTCTCACTGTCTAAATGGAAGCAGCAGTGACAGATGACCCGGTGTGATAACAGCCCTGACAGAGGAGGGGGTCTCCAGCCCTCAACCCGACACCCTGGGAAAACCCTGGGATCTGGCTGCCCATGGAGAAGTGCCTGCTGAGTGTGCAGACCAGCCAGGGTTAGGTGGCAGCAGCAAAGCTCGTAGATGTGAGTTAATCTGTGCAACTGTATTTAGATCTATAGAGAAAGCGATGAAGATGGCGATAGAGGGAGTTTAATAGGCTTCATTATACAAAAGGATGGCATTAAGTCTTTGCATGTAAACCCCTAAACCTGACAATAATCCAGATGAAAAGAATTACTGAGTGGATACTGTTACTGAACTATCAAAATGTTGATAGACTGATTTCATTCACTTAAAGAGTGGATTACAAAAAGATTCCACTCAAACTGTTACATAACTGACTACTCTCCATTAGGCTGCAATGATAAAATCTGGTAAATAGGAAACTATACAGAACTTTCTAACTGAAATTGGCTGGGAGAAAAATGTGACATAGAGAGAATACAATTGAGTTTAAGATTAATTGTAAGATACCTCATAAATGCACAAAGAGCCAGTGTAAACACATTTATAACAAATGCCTAAAGAAACAAATGTGCAGTTCTACTACATAAAACCCCTTTAACCATCTATATTAAGTACATGTGCTTATTTTTCCATATGCGTTTATGAAGATGATAACTGAACAGAAGAAAACAGAAACAAAAAAAAGCATGGGATAAAATGCAGAGCTACTAGCAGTGGTAACAAGTATAACAACATTATCCTCTTTAATTTTAGTTATTATTACCATTACAGTTTCAGCACCAGCAGCTTACTATTCACCAAGTGTAGACTTTATAAACTTGGTGCCTCTGTGCAGGGGCGGTCCTAGCTTGTTTGGTACCCTGGGCGAACACCCCCCCCCACACACACACACCCCCCGTCATACATCGAGAATAGCAGACAAATAAAGCTCTTCCAATTTATTGCTAATTAATATTGTGCTGAACACAGTCCAAGAGATTCAATAAGCCACATCGGTATCTACTACCATAGCCAAGTGGACAATCCCTACTAATGAATGTTATCTTGTTTCAGGATACATGTCGTACATAATACCTGCAACTATCCGAAGACACATCTGCTTACCTGTATATTTGCTCGTTCTTCCTCTTCTTTTCTTATTTTTTTTTAAATGAGGACTTGATAGATTTGACCTTTTCTTGTCCACCTTCCATAAGTAATTTTGCACTCCAGTATCAACACCCAACCCCACAACACAAAATAATACATCTACCCATTTGTTCACAGATTCAGTTTGTATACAGGTTTTTTTTTTTCCCGGGATTTTACACAACCCGGGAAAATAATTAATGCATGCAATCCCCAAAATGCGCTGGCATGATGTCGAGGCACCATGGGTGCTAGCAACTTTTTTTTTTGCTGATGCCATGATGCCGCCCCCGATGCCCCCCTGGGCAAAGGCCCATGTCGCCCATATCAAAAACCGTCACTGCTCCTGTGCAAAAAATTGCAGAAACATTTTCTGGCATGTCTTGATATAGAAGCCAAAAAGAGCTCATGTGCAACTTTTTCATCAACAGCAAAAAAATAAGAAAATACAGCTTAAATAAGGGTCAGCCAAATAACATCACCAAAGCACCGCTGATTGATTTTCTCTGAAATTCTTTAACATTCAATTTGAACTTGTTTTTTTCCCCCATGCCTGCTGCTGAGACCTACTAGTATAATATTCTGAAGTCTATTAATTAGTTGACTGTCGGTCTGTTGGCAGGTCTTCGAAGTGCATGTGGTAAGATATGCACAGTTTCAGAGTTCTGGTTTATTCTTAATTTAGACTTTAGAATTTAGACTTTCTGATTTATTTCCTAGTGTTTCAGAATAATTTGGCACAGTGGTGCAGAGGTTAGATCTTTGCATGTTGTCCTTGTACCTGCACTGCCTTTCTCCAGCTGCTCCAGGTTCCTTCAGCTTCTATGCTTGTTAGGTTAACTGGTGGTTCTAAATTGTATTTTCTCTTCACCTATATTTGACTTCATATTTTTCACCTGGTTTTCCTGTTCCCCACCTGCAGATGTTCTGCAACCAACTAAAGGCTCTACTCCCCAGAGTTTAAGAACCACTGGTATAATATATTGCAGCCTGTAATTCAGCTGGCTATTTGTCTGTTGGCTGCTCTTTAAAGTGCACATATTAGACTAATCGGAGTTTTGTTGAATTGGTTCAGACTGTTTCCATTCCCAAGGCATCAATTAAGGCTGTTTTGTTAAAAGCTGCTGATGTGGCTCATTAAATCAGAAGGTGTCCTTTTGGTGGGTTGTGCCCTTATGGCATTAGTGAGATGGGGCTGTCACTCCCAACTCATCAGCAGGTTTGCCAGGAGCATATTTTAAACCAAACCCCAATCTTTTACTACATTTAGTTTTCAGTGCCTAAGCCTAACCAAGAGGTGACAGTGAAAGTAACATGTAACAAAAAGCTAAAGAGCAAAGCACAAAGGTCCCAAAAGGAAATTTGCGAGATCCTCTTTCCTGACAAACGATTCATGCAGCTGTCACTGCTCCAGCCTCCTAATCCTGACTTTGTAAGGACCATTATCTCTGGTGACACAGACACAGCTGATGCTAACACACCAAGACTCGTGAATACTGCACAGGTACAAAGACATCTCACAGAATGGTATTATATTATACCTAGGGATGCAAATGTGTGACATGCAACGTCACTACAAACCCCCATCCCCAACAAAATGGTGTTTCCATTATTGGTGATTACAAGTGGAGCTTAGAAATAGGAGTGGTAGTTTTAGTGTTAAGAGTATATGATAGAGAGAAGATGAATGTAGCCCACCTGACACCACAGATGGTTTGTGCACTGCTTTTCAAAGGCTTAAATTGAAAAGTTTAATTTTGTTGCCATTTTTTTCAACTAGACAACAAGACAACAAGTGGGTAGAGCGCAGGAGTTATCATCTTCATACTTTGCAAAATATGTGATTTTCTTTTTTTTTTATCAATCTTGCCATCCAATTCCCCAAAAGGCAATTATATATCTAAAGTGTTGAACAACAAATAAAAGCAAAAGCTGTGAAAAGTGAGACGTGACTGAGTTTTGGCTCCTAATGTGACTGAAGAGGATAATGGATAAAAGCACGATTTTGGAAAGCAAACTGCAGAAATGACCTCCCCTTCTGTGTTATTTTCGTAATAGTACTCCCTATTTTCGACATTGTAACAAAATTCAAGAAAATCTTCTTGAGTGGGACTAGATATTAGCATCTGAATGTATTTTTGCCGGTAAATTCTTCAAATGTGAATTGCTTGCCCAAAGACTTCAAGCAGTTTGGTGATTTCGGCATGATTTTGATTACATCATAAGGCACTCTAAAAGTTTATCTGGAGCAGGAGCTCACCTGACAGCTCTGATGACAGCCTTGAGAGGTGCTGATAGATCCTCCACAGTAACGTCGCAGTGGCACCCTCGCTCATCAAAGGATTCCTCTGTGGTCATGCTTGTGTCCACTGAAAGAAACAGAGAGTTGAGTCATCAATAAATGTTATGTAGAAAGTTTTTGCAACTTTATACATAATGGAAGAGAAAAGAGTCTGTGAGAATGTTTCCGACTGATACTCTTTTGACTTTTAGGAGGTGAAAATTCATATTTGACATGGACTATTTAGGACAGGAACATAGGAACAGACAGATTTTTGCCACCTCTGCTATATAACATGGGAGAGGAAGTGTCTGTGAAGGTTCTCAGTCATCCAGGTCATGGTAGTCTAAGGAGCTTGTAAAGAAAAAAGCATCTCATCAAAGATTTTTAGAAAACTTGACCTCTGACCTTAATCTTAAGGTCAAGGTCACTGAGATTCAAACTTGTGCAAGATTTTTAGTAGATACACCTGTGACATCAATTTGAAGCTGCTATGCTGCTTTGTTCTCGATTTATCGCATTCACAAACTTGGGTGTGGGTGGACGAGAAGGCCTGCCTTGCAGCCTCTTTTATAATTCAACTCAATGTTGTTATTTTTTTTTTCAGGTTGTGGTCAGGACTCTGTGCAGGCCAGCCAAGTTCTTCCACACCAAACTCGCTCATCTGTGTTTTTATGGACTTTGCTTTGCTCTGCTTGTTGGACCAGGAAGGTACCATCCTAAACTGGTACCACAAAGTTGGCAACAAAACTGAAAATACATTAAACTAGACATACCAATAACAAATAATCAGTTATATTAACAATGAAGAAACAGTGTGAACGTTAATGTAAATGTTAATGTAATGTAATGGATTTCGTCAACCAAATTTACCACACTGTAAGTAACACCAGGGCAAAAGGTATGTTTGAGGAAATGAAAAACCTTGGCACAGGATAGATGGCATAGATACAGGGTAGAATGGATTACACTAAATCTCTTCTAATCATATAAGTCTGAGTGCAAATGTCACATAGTCAGCTGAAAGACTGAACTTGAAAGGAGGCCAGGCAGTGATGAAAAAAATATCTCAAAATACTTCATAAATTTAGGGTCGAGATAATCAGGTTTTCCAACGCGCTACAAAACTGTTGAATTTTTTTTATTTAACTTTTTTAGGTTATATTTAAGTTAATGAAAGATTATTCATGTAATATGAAAAACATTTTCTTAAAATGTCTAACTCCACAGGGCATTTTACATATACTTTCATATTTCTTCCATATTTCTCTGAAACCATCGTTTGTCAGATGTTAGGTTGGTTGGTTCCAGTAAGATTACAAGCTCACCATCTGGGACAGCCGTCCGAGGCTGGCTCTTCAACCTCAGAGATGGCCTAAACCGGGTCCGATCATTGAAGCTCCAGCTCTTCTGCACTTTGGCAGGGCTGCCGCCCATCAGTTCTGTGCTGCCCACCATCTCGTTGCCAGGGGAACAGCGTTGGCGGTCATTCATGGACGTCTGCCGGCTCTTCATACTCTGACCACGAGGGCTTGCCATGCGGACCCGTTCTTTAAAGCTCAACTTCTGACTGCAAGGAGGGAGGGAAAACAAGAGAGGGAGAGAGAGAAAATAGAAGAGGAGCAGAGAAGATGACAGAGGATATGGTGAGAAACATTTATAACAGTAGAAAGGAAAGAGGTAAGATAGTAGGAAACTAGGAAAGATGCGAGAAGACAGGGGAGTAGGAGGGATAAAAAGAATGATCAGATATAAAGAGGAAAAAGTGAAGTAAAATGAAGAATGTGATTTAAGGAGTGACAGAGAAGGAGCTTGTGTGTGACACAGATTGGGGTTCAGAGAGAGACACAAGGAAAGAGACAAAAAGGGGATGCTGTCAACACCTATTTCCCCTCAGAGAGTGAGAAGAGTTCAGAGCGACGACAAAGGGCACTGTTCTGTCTTTTCCTTTAGACCAAACATCATCCATCCAACTGACATGCCCAAAACACCAGAACAGTGCCAGACTGCCTACCAAGCCACCAAAAACAAACCCTCAGTGATCTTGAGGTGTTGTAATCGTCATTCGCAGCTGAAGCATAGTAACATTAGCATCATCACCACATTAATTTTAATCTACATTAAACAAATGACACATTTATTGAGAAAAAGCGTCTAGAAGTTCTACATAGTGTTTGATTTATTTTGAATGTTTTTTTTTGATGAAATCTTAATTTTGAATTGTTTTCTTTACTAAGATTTTTCCAAGATGAATGTTGTTGCCAAATCGCTTCCAGCACGGTAATTAATAGTCGCAGGTAAGTCTGATGAAATCAGTATCAAAAGGTTAATCATTAATGTTGTTTTACACTTCTATTAAATCAAACAAACTTGGTCTTCTTCTATCACCCCAATTTTTGTCAGGTTAAATAAATACCTAATAATATCACAAACACTGAAAAATGACAAAGAAAAATGAAATTTTACGACATAATGCTCACATCTTTGGTAACCTTTAAGGGGCTGGTGAGTATGCAGAAAGTTCAAAATCAATGAGATGCACTGCAGCACACTATTACTGTATTTTGCTTGGGCAAATTGATCGGCATGCAATGCAGCAGATCGATGAGACAGATGCAAAGCTCCAGCAGAATTTCCATGCCAAACAATCATCTTTTTGTTCAGACCACAGTGTCTCACCTGGGATTCGGTGATCAATTTACCCCTCTTCCATTGTTTCGTGAAACTTACAGACCTGCGCAGTATTTCCATTTCTTTCTCTTACTTGTGTAGCAACACAAGTCATTGCTGCAATGCTCAAGATAAAACTATAAATTATTACTGAGCAATACAGTAATGGTGCGATGTTGTACGGGTACTGTTATTTATAAACAGAAATAAAAATCGTAAGTATCATAGACTGAAACAAATAATAAATATCTTTTGTGTTATCATAGTTTTGATTGGCATTATGATTGAATTTGAGGTAGAACAGTAATGCGACAGTGACGTCAACATGCAGTAAATATAGAAGAGCTACATATGTGCTGTTGAGGGATAATTTAGTGCAACGAGCCCAGACCCATGATTTCCTTATTTCATAAAAGTGTCTCCCTGGGAAACTAGTATAATACCCATAATTTGGAATTAAATTAAATCAAATTAGAAAAGAGTCGTGACAAGCAGCATGCCATGATGTCAGTTTATTGAATCCTTTTAGAATGAAAGGGGTTTCAACATGCAATTTGTTTACTGCTGCGAATTTTTCCTTAATCGTATTAAGGAAAAAAAAAATGAATTGGCATTGCTTTTGAAAATAGTACCTTGTAAAACAAAGTCTACTTCTACGATGACTTTAGGTGAAATTCCCTTTAATTTGTAATGCAGTAACAAAGACTTGTTTGGGATTGACAGGCAGCAGGAAGCAATAGTCAAAGAGACAAATTCCTTTATGGGATAAAAAATAACCGGGTAAGGAAGCGCTGTAAGAAGGCTGTTAAGTGGGGTTTTCTTTGTTCTCCTCCATGCCATTAGTCATTCATTCTCACAAGTTACTCTAAGGGCTAAAAGCAGGGCAGAGAGGATGCTGGGTAGTACTGTAGGTACCTCCTATATTTCCGAGAATACCTTCTGAAGAGTCTTCCATTACTTAGACCCTTACTAGAGCGCACAAGGGACAGATGAATGGTTTGGAGGGAAAGGGATGGAGAAGAAAGGGATAAATAAGGGAGGATATTAAAACTGGAGCAGATTTCAGCTCACAGTGGAGAAATTCTCTACAGTCAATATTGATCCACAGCAAACACAGGGGCAGGGGACATATTTCAAAGAGGGATGGGTTCGGGTGGTTATACCTGTTTTCCCTTAGTTTGAGAGGACAAACAAATTTCCTATCGGTGCCATTGTTGTTGGATCCCTGAGCTGCAGAGCTGGAGTCAGACTAAACTAAATTCATATGTTCTATCTCCTCTAACCAGCCAGCTCCCTTGTCTAACAATTTAAATTAAAAGCCGCCATGTTTGCCAGTTTAGTTGGCCCAGTTTGAAGTGAATACTGGTTTTTCAACAGTGGAATAAATAAATATTTTTGCATGAACAGTGTCATTGCAAAAAAAATGTTTTTCAATCAGGAAGGAGGTGAGTCAGCTAGAGATATAATTTCACACTTAAATGATGAGAAAAAGTTATCAGGTTAAAAACAGTCAAAAGAAAATGTTAGAAAAAAGTCTACCTGTTTCGCCGTTTTTACTATTATCAGCAGGACTGAATTACACTTGACTGCACCAGGAGGCACAAACACACACACACACACACACACTCGCACATACACACCTGTCTATACACATAACCTAACGATTAAACTGCGATTAATCCTTATTTCATGTTTCTTGTCACTGCCAATATCCAGCACACTTACACTCAGCATGATGTCTGCTGTAGCACTTTGTGGTGCGCCTAATGTTTACTATTGCTGGTGTTTACAAGTCTGCTTAAACAAAAACCACCAGCCGTTTACCACGGCACCTACCGCCGCCAAACAGCCACAGTTGGCAGTCTGCAAAACCACTAATAACAGAGAGTGTTATGAGTTCCCTTGGTGGAGGAGAACATTTAGAAGAGAAGCAGTGTCATAAAAGTGTGCATAATTATGATTAAACGAGTGTAAATTGGACTTGGCTGCAACAAAAGTTTCTAAGAAAGGAAAACCTAATTAAACACAGTCTTTTAAACAGAAGGATTTCTGGGGAATTAATGTTGTTGTGAAAGCAGCAAAGCCTAATTAAATGCTATTTTGTTTAAGGATGAGAAGCACACTTACTTGTGTGTTCGACTGGGAGTGTAAACTGTTTTTTTTTTTTTTTATATATATACGTATGTGTGGTGGTGTTTTAAGTTTAAATGCCTCAAAAGCTGCTGGCTCAACATAAGGCCCCCAAATGTTGCCAAAGAAGTGCTGCACTGTAAAAACTATACTAGCATAATTAAACTCACAAATCTTTCTCTGTCTTTTTCCCCCTCTCTGAAATCCTCTATCTCCCCTCTCCTCCCTCTTTTTCAACTTTGGTCTGTCTCTTCTAGACTTGTGTTTGATGAGTTATATAAATACCATCCCAATGGAAAATGTGCGTCATGGTACAGACATGGTACAGGCTCCTGTGTTTGAAGGAGTGTGTGCGTTCATATGCACACAAACAGACACACACGCATGCACGCAGACACACACACACACACACGGCAAAGACAAACACCATTTATGAGCTGAGATAGAAAATTGGGGTAAAATTGAAATAAAAAGCATGCTGTTGTTTCACAAGATTGCTTGAAAGTAGCACTTATTTGCTGAGCAATTGCTCATAATTAAAAAATAAGCATAAGTGTCTCCATCACCGCACTTCTGCCTACCTGACTTTTAAATTCTGCACAATCTCTGCACTATATGTGTGCCTGCATGTCTGTGTTTGTGTGTGTGTAGCATGTTTACATATCTTTGTGGGGACCAACAGTCCCGGGACAAAATGCGGGACGTCCCCACGAGTTTGAAGGCATTTTTGAGTGTGTCAGGGTTATAATAAGGTTATGTTAGGTTTAGGCTAAGAGTCAGAGTTAGGCATTCATTTTTGATGGTTAGGGTACTTGGCTAAGGAAAGCATTATGTCAATACGATGTCCCCACTAAGATATGAAAACACGATTGTGTGTGTGTGTTTCAAACCGACTGTCATTAAGTCTATTTCCGATTTGCTAAGTATATCGGCTGGTTCCTGAGGAATTTCAGTGTCTGTTGTTGGGATGAGTGTTGGTCTCATTTGTGACCTCTTAATTATGTCACTGTTTTAGTTCAAATCAATGAATTGCAATGTAATAGCAGCATTTCCTAACAGTGAATAAGTAAAGGTTGCCCCTGCACATCTGGTTTTCTTTTATCAAAACAAATCAGCTTTGATAACAGTTAACTATTGCTATTTACCACTATTGCTATATATTGCTATATTAGCACTATTGCTCATTACCATTTTTATGTTGTATCATAACACTGCAGTACAGCCTCTTTCATTTTGAACCATTTTTCTTCTCTTCAGTTCATATTGACAATACATTCTACCTTTAGCGTATGTCAAATCAAAACTATGGCTGGATTCTGTTAAGTAATGCAAGGGCAAATAAGGGTTCAGTCATTCCATAAATCAATAAACAAACCAAGAAACTAAGCCTTTTGTCTCTGCCCTTTGATGTCAGCTGCGATCTGCAATAAATGTCACTAAACAAAAAAACCCATCCATTTCTTATTTGTAAACACAATCAAATGAACTAAAACTGGAGTAAACAACCAGCCAATCCAGATAAGAGCAGGAATGTGTAAATCATTAAAAAAATCGTCTAAATAATCGAACAATTGTATCACATGTTAAGTGTCAGTATGAGCTGAGAGTCATACAAACCTGTAAGTAGCCTCGCCCTGCTCTTTCCTTTAAGGGTTAGTGGGGAAAAGAGGAGAAAAAGGGAGAGAAATCAGTAACCTGGCAGATTAAATTAGGATTGTAGAGATGTTGCCATTAATGGATATGGGAAGCATCAAGCCAAAAAGAGGCAAAAGGAAATCAATTTTAGTTCAATTACTTTCATCACATGCAAGCAGCCATGCACTATAATGCTAAATGTTAGGTAAAGAATAGACACGGAAATCATAAATGTACAGTCATGTTTTTTAGGACTATATGAAGTCCTGTGAAAAAAACAAGTACACCCTTACTGCTTCTACAGGAACTAAGGGGGTAAGCAGTAGCCAGGCACTACTGATCAAATCCATTTGACTAACTGATCATCAGTAAGTGTGAGCACCTCTGTAAAACAAGAAATTTGGCAGTTTCCTGATCTGGATCATTCAGCTGTGTGTTAACACAACGCCGCAATGTTCTCCAGAGTAGGAGTTAGACCCTGCAATGCTCAGCAAAAATACACACAAAAAAGAGCTACATTTCAGACTCTACGGGCCTCATGTTAAGTTACAAATAAAGACTAAAAAACTATGGCCTGTTTGAAAAGGTTGCCAGAAGAAAGCCTCTTCTCTCTGAAAAAGAATATGACACCATGGTTTAGCTTTGCAAAGTTGCATCTTAACAAGCCAAAAGACTGAAACAATGTCCTTTGGAAAGTTAACGCTAAAGTGGAGATGTTTGGCCATAATGCGCAGCGTCATGTTTGGCAATCCAACAGCATATCAGCACAAATACCTCATACCAACTGTCAAGCATGGCAGTGACCTTGGCAACTTGCAGTCATTGAGTTAACCATAAAGTCCTCTGTATACCTAAGTATTCTTGAGTGAAATATGCATGACCTTGTCCTAAACAAGGTCATGCACCATGACATCGATGCCAAGCATAAAGTAAATCTACCATAGAGTGGCTGAAAAAGAAAACAATCAAGGTGTTGCAGTGGTCCAATCAAAGTCCACACTTCAACATGAATGAACGATTCAGTACGATTCACATAGTGCCAAATCTCAACAACAGTCGCCTCGAAGATTTATAAAGAAACGCCCACAAACATCAGCGAACTGAAAAACATGTGAGAGGCAGATGTGAATAGGAAATGATTAACTTTATTTATTGTTTCTGAAGGTGGTTCTCTGAATCATGGGGTGTACTTCTTTTTTAACAGGATTGCATACAGTCGGGTGGAACCTTTTTTTTTTTTTACAAGACTGCTTGTATATTTGTACAGCTTTAAAAATGCAGGACAAAAGAAATGTTAATACATTGATAAACTCACTAATATCCATACTAGCTTAATAATTCTGTCTGTCTTTGCTGAAAAGTAATGTGTTAATTTTACCCAGGTTGAATTCAGGGTCTGATTAAGCATCGAGTTAATTAGAATTTAAATTAATGGCATCTCATATTGCCAAATATTAATATTTGCTCTAAAAATGTCCTTTCTTTCTTTTTAATGTTGAAATGACCTTTAACTACATTTTCTTAGAACCTGTCTGGCAGGCATTTTCAACACTAGATATTTAAAAAAAATGCACACTATCATCAGATAAATGATTAACAAACACATTAGCAACCATATATGTTGCAAACTATTTGACAAATCTAATGTGTGAATCTGAGGATGGTGAAAATTATGCATTCAGCAAAACATTCCAGAGTTTGGTATTCTTATGAAAAAAGTATATTAAAATGATTCATAACACTGAGTTATGCAATGAAACAGCAGCCGCGGTTACACCAGAGAAGGTGAACACACACCAGGTGAGGAGGAAAAGATGAGAAGGAGGGCTGAGCAGCAGAGGCCATGATTGTAAGTCTGTAAGTTGTTACCTACTTGGCAGGGCTGCAGGTATGCAACGCCTTCAAATGAGGCTTCCAGGTAGCAATGGAAACCGAGTTCTCATCAGCAGCATAACTACGCCAGACACACTACGTGCAGAGTCAACAGGATAAATAAAGTAATGATAAATTGAACAATAAACGAAGGACAAACGGGGTGAGGGAGGATCATATAGGTTGGGTAGAAATTGAGAGAAGAAAAGTGAGGAGGG
>VUQR01011930.1:0-26329 GCA_015108515.1 Hemichromis elongatus
CCTTGGTGAGGGGGGGCGTCTGGTACCTGTGGACCTGATTTCCTGTCATGTCTCCTGTTCTTGCGGCACGTTCATGTCATTATAGTAATATTGTGTGAATGTTGTGTGTGTGTGTGTAGGGTCACATGGAGGGCGAGGTTTGGGGTTTGGCCCCCCACCCCCTCCTCCCCGTCTGTGCCACCGTCAGCGACGACAAAACGCTGCGACTGTGGGAGACGTCAGCCAATCACCGCATGGTGGCCGTCCGCAAGCTGAAGAGAGGTCAGGCGTCCACTTTTACTAATGTCCCCGAACGCGTCACAGCCCCAGATTACCAGTAATCAGATACTTGGTGCGTGTTGCAGGCGGTCGCTGCTGCGCATTCTCTCCTGACGGGAAAGCGTTGGCGGTCGGTCTGAGCGACGGAGGCGTGCTGGTGGTGAACGCAGACACGCTGGAGGACCTGCTGAGCTTCCACCATCGGCGTGACGCCATCTCTGATATCTGCTTTTCCCCAGGTAAACACACACGTGCAGTCCTTCATAAAGGCGCCAGAGTCTGTATCCATCCTACAGTCAGCTTCTGTGATGATTTCAGAGTGAGAAGTGACACGAGCGCAGCGCTCACACTGATGCCACAAATGCGTCCTTCTTTTTACTGCAGATGTTTTATTCTGTGAAATCAGCAGTTAGGCTAACATGTATCTCCCAGGACTCTGAGAAACCCGGATCACCTGCAGAGATCCTGGAGAACATGCAAAGTCCAGACAGAAACCTCCAGAGACCACCGATGTGTCTCCTCCTGCTTCGCTGGCAACAGCCATAAGAGCCAATGGCTGAAACATCCACAGCCATTGGCTCTTATATCACATGTTACGTGGTTGTTTTTTTTTTATCAAACGTTCCCTCTGGTGAACGCATCGGGGTTCAGCCTGGAGCAGCCAGGTGAGGCAGGTAGATGCCTCGAGCCGATGGACAGCGAACATAACCCAGCACCTACAGTTTCCTGTCCGGACTTCTCTCTTCCAAAAAAGAGGAAGATGGATGAGAAGACCAACCTCTTCCGCACAGGGTGTCAAACACAGAGCCTATGATTTTATCCCTGCAGCCTCTGAAACACCAAGAACTCAAACAAGAGTGGACCTGCTGAAGGATTCAGGATGTATGGGCCTCGTGTGTTTGTAAACGAAGGTGTGAGCTTCACTGTGCACGTGAACTGTTGTAAAGTTAAAGCCAGAGGAAGCATTAACCTGCTGATGTACTGTGATCTGATCTTTTGTGGGTCATGTGACAGACTGTGTGTGTTCCGGGTGTTCGTACTCTCAGACTCAGGTAAATACCTGGCGGTGGCGTCACATGACAGTTTCGTGGACATCTACAATGTGCTGAGCAGCAAGAGAGTCGGCATCTGTAAAGGAGCTTCCAGTTACATCACGCACATCAACTGGGACGCCCGAGGTAGCACACAGCTCTCTCTCTCTCTCTCTCTCTCTCTCTCTCTGCTGACCCATCTGAGTCTGCTCTCACACCTGACATGACCTTGGACTTACAAAACAACAGCAGTACTAACACGATGATACTTTCACACTTTAGAGTCTGCCCTCCACACAGCAGGGGGAGCTGTTTAATAGACCTCAGAGCGTTCAGAGTAAACGCTGGGCCTCTGAAGACGAGCGTCCTCCGTCTTTCCTGCTCGGTGAGCGGTTGGCGAGTGTTTGCAGACACGTTGGCGTCTTCTGTGCGAACAGTCTGCTACCGACCGAAATAACCACGCTCAGGTTATTGGTCACTGTTTCGTCTCCAAAATGTGACTCAGCAACAGCCTGCATCCATGTTTCCATAGCAACCAGAGGTTGTCAGGGTCACCAACCCTTCGCTAATGTGGCTGAGGGCTAAGTTAAGGGTCAGTGCTAACATTTGAATGCAGCTGTTGAACATGTGGAATCACGGAAAGTCTGCGAACTCACCAACATCAGACAAGCGATCTCCCGAGCGTGTTTAACCTCCGGCTTTGAAGCCTTCATCGGCTGTGTTAAACGCTTCTCCTCTGCCTTCTTTGTGCTGCAGGTAAACTGCTGCAGGGGAACACGGGAGCCAAAGAGCAACTGTTCTTCGAAGCCCCGAGAGGGAAACAACAAACCATCAGAAACGCTGAGGTCAGTGTGCGTGCTGAGCAAGAGGAGGAGCTCGAGTTCATGATGTCACGCCTCCGACGTAAAAGCGTCACGTGTGGAAACGGCTTGTGTCTGTTGTGTGTGTGCTTGTGCAGCTGGAGCGGATCGAGTGGGCCGGCTGGACGTCGGTTCTGGGCTCCACCTGTGAGGGAATCTGGCCGACGCACAGCGACATCACCGACATCAACGCCACGTCGCTCACCGGAGACCGCATGCTGCTTGCCACCGGAGACGACTTTGGCTTCCTCAAACTGTTCAGCTACCCCGTCAGAGTACGACACACAACCTCAGCCCCGCACACACACACACAGGCTGTGCAGTGGCCAGCAGGGGGCGTCTCTGAGGAAACCTGATCTCTGAGCTCAGGGACACCTTCGTGGTGATTCAGCGTCAGCCTGTAGTTTCAGGTCTCACTGAATAAAACGTGTTTGTCCACGACGGTCACGTCAGATTTAGCGAGGATCGCCTCGTGGTTTCTCAGCCACATCCTCCCTGGCTCAGTTTTAAGGTGGCGATAGAAAAGTCAGTTTGGATAACTGGTACGACTTCCTGTAAAATTAGGACCAATCAGAGTGCACCTCAGGTGTTTGAGTGTTTGTACCTTTCCTCTTAAAGACATGCTTCCTTTCTCCTGCAGGGTCAGTACGCTCGCTTTAAGCGTTATGTGGGCCACAGCGCACAGGTCACAAACGTCCGCTGGGCTCAGGATGACTCCACGCTCCTGACAGTGGGCGGGGCTGACACCGCCCTGATGATCTGGGTGAGGGAGCGAGGAGGCGTGGTCAGCATGGAGGGGGACGGGCCTTTGTTTCGAGACAGCCGGCCGCTCGTAGACAGCGAGGAGTCGGATGATGACATCGAGGAGGACGGAGGTTTGAAAATATTGTTTAAGCTTTTGATAAACACGAATCCAAAGTTTACATCTTCAGTCGTAGCCTCAGAAAACTGATTCAGATGTAACGACGAAGGGAACAGAGAGCACTTTGGTCCCAAACTCAGCAGAGATCTCCGCACCAGCTCACCAAACCCGACGGCGCGTCCCGTTTCTGTGCTCCACCTCTCTGCTGATGGAATATCGCAGACACACAGACCAACTGAGCCCGGGCGGAAAGGGAAGCTTTCTGCCTGAAGGCTTCAATACAAACATGTCACATGACCTCTCAGTGAAGCACCAACATAAACACAGAAACTGTCCCTCAGATCTGTAACTCAGAGGCTTGAAGTTCAACAAAGCAAATTCAAATGAACAGACACACTATAAACTCTGTGTGTGTGTGTGTGTGTGTGTGTGTGTGTGTTTAAAGGCTACGACAGCGACGTCGCTCGGGAGAAGACGGTAGATTACACCACTAAGATGTACGCTGTCAGCATCAGAGAGATGAGAGGAACCAAACCTCACCAACAGCTGAAGGAGCTCTCTGCTGAGGAGAGGTATGCACACACACACACACACACACACACACACACACACACACACACATCACAATGAACCAGGCTCTGTAATTTAGGACGGATGCATTAAATGCATCCGTGGGGATATTTCCCAAATGGTATATAATTATATTTCACAATACTGCAAAATAAATTGTGTAGAATACTTTCTGACTTTCTTACATGTAGCTTGTTTTATCCAAATGTTTCATAAGTATTTATGTAAAGTAAAACAAGGACAGAGTGCAGTGAGAGTCAAAGCTGAGACCTCGCAGGTTACATCTCTCAGCCTTGGTTGGCAGAAGATGGATGAATGTTATCAAAACCTAAAATCATTCTATGGAAGTCTGAACAGCAGCGAAGGCAGCCAATCAGACACACCGCACAGTCTGGTTTCTCCTGTAAACGTGCGGGACGTGATTCCTGTCTGGTGTCAGTGGAGGTGACGTTCCCTGTGCGCGTCTGTGTGCTGATGTTCGCGTGCATGCTCAGGCTTCTGCATGCTGAGTGGATCCTTCAGGCTGCATTTGTGGTTGTAATGTCGGTGTTCACAGTTCACTCAACAACAAAGGGCACCTTAAAGGAACAAATGCGTCCTGCAGGGTCAGAAAGCGACAGATTGATGGAAGGTTGTTTAAATGTTACCATATTATAAATTATTTTTGAAGAAGCTGAGCCTGGTATCACACTAAAGGACCTTTCATATGCTTGAACGTGTTTGGAGCAGCCACCTATCCCACATGGTGAGCTTTGAGTTTGAGTCATCGAGTGGGTGTAAAACTGATCTAATTGCAGATTTTCACGGAGCCTAAATGTGTTTTTCAGTTCTGCAGATATCTCCTGGAATCACAAAGTTATGAGATCTCAAAAAAGATGTAAAGAGGCCAAACCTCAGCCCTCCCCACGGACCTGCGGGGTTATTGTAGAACATGTAATCAGCCGTCTGCAGAGTGCTCTGAACTTACGCACAGAAGCTCCCGGTCTGCACGTCTTCTTCTGCAGCGCCGCCTCCTCAGTGACCCAATCGTGGCGGTCTGATGTGTTTATCAAACACAAACCGTGTGAGTCACGGGCAGCTCCAAGCTTCAGATGCTGGAGAATCTTTATTGATAAAACCTGAAGGCGTCCGCCGAGTGCTAACTCTTAACCCTGGTTTTTGTCCCTCTGTGGTACCCTTAGCTCCTGAGTGTTGCTGCTGCGCTCTGGCCTGATAGAAACTCTTAATATCTTTGTTGTGTTTTAACTTGCATTTCCTGGAGGCAGGGCATTATCAAGTACGTATGAGCCCAGACTCACTGTGCAGATGATCACACTATTACACCCTCAGTACGAGAGGAAGAATAATTCAGCCACTTTTATTAAAGCCCAAAAGCAGAAATCTGTCATTTACAAATCCCTTCAAATTCTTCCTCGATCGGCCGAAACATTCTGACTCATCGAGGCGTGGGCTCCACTGGACCCGGCAGATGTGAACACATCCTGCGAGCTGTGGGGTGGAGCCTCCGTGGATCTGACTTGTTTGTCTGGCACATCCTACAGATGCTCGACTGGACTGAGATGTTGGGAAACTTGGAGGCCGAGTTCACACCTCAAACTTGTTGTTGTGCTCCACAAACCATTCCTGTTTTGTGGCCCGGCGCGTTATCCACCACCCTCGTCCATCGCTCCGCGGTCCCGTTCTGACGCTCACAGTTTGTTCTGCTTCTAACGTCAGCTTTGAGGACTAAATGTTCACCTGCTCCCTGATAGACCCCGCCCACTAACAGGTGGTGCTGTCATAATGTTATGTTAGATCGAGTTTTTGCCTGACTGCAGGTAAAGTGAGCTGACTGGACACACCTGTGTATGTCAGACCGCAGAAGTCACAGCGTGTCCGGACAAAACGAGGCGCGATGTTCAGGGAACAGTCTCCAGGCTTTAGCGATGACATCATTTCAGCTGACGGTAGAGGCAGGATGTCGCTTCCTGTGTCTGTGGGTCTTTATTAAACGTGACCATCTCAAGTTTATCACCGTCACCAGAGAAAGGTGTTCTTTGGAGAGCTCGGCCGAGAATGGTTGGCTTTTACATCTATGAGAGTATTGCTGATACCAAAACGTCACAAAAACACTGCAGCAGCCACGTGTGTCTCACTTTGATAAAAGGAATCCAGGCTAACTGCTGCTGCGAGGCCACAGGTGTACCTGTGCACTTTAGCCCGCTGACACACAGTTAGCTGCATTAGCATGTGAGGCTGGCGGCAGCATGGTGGCGTCTTGTTAGCATGTAGCTTTAGCCACAGCGGGCCACGCTGCAGCCTCTGTGAGGAGGAAGGCCTCTGTGTGTGCATGTGTGTGTTCTGTGTAAGTGTAGATACGAGTGTGTGTTTCTAAAGCTCTGTGCTTTGGTTCTGTCCCTCTGCTGTCCAGGGGATCCAGGTAACACCTGCCTGCCTGCGCACGTCCTCTTCATCGTGTTCGTGTCACACACGCTGGCATTCCGTCTGAAAATGTTTCCGTGCATTTTTGTCCCGTTTGGTCACTTTCATCTCTCCGACATGCACGAAACGGTCGCGGGACTGAGAGAGCGCGTCTCACTTTAGTGCATTGTGGATTTGCCGCCGAGCCCGTGCAGGCCACACCCACACACGCCACGGTAGCGCTGAATGACGATGCTGTGGTGGATGTGACAGTTGTGCTGTCCCTGCGTGTGGATGTGGAGCCCTCGTGGACGCTGATGGTTTGGTCAGGTCACTCACACAGAGGAGCAGATACCTGTCCAGCTCAGCTCCTGTAACACCTGCTGGTGGCTCCTCCTGCAGATGGTCCTGGAGGAGCTGGACTACCTGTAGAACCTGCCTCTCCACTGCACCTGTCATCACTTGGAGTGGCACCTGTGCAGGTGAAATGGGTTCGTGGCTATCGATGGACCTGGTTCAGTCGGTAAAAATACTGCAATTACTGCAACAGTTACTACACTCATTACTCCGACTAGTACTAGAACCTCCTGTAGGTTTCAGGTCGACGCTCTCGGTTAAATTTAGGGAAAGGTTAAACTCCGCCTCTTTCCTGTAGCGGTCGACAGACCCGTCACAACATCGCCAAAGAGCAACTTAAACAAGTCTGAGCGATTTAACTGTCAGAACCAGAACCGGCTGCTTCAACCCAAATCGCTGCCGTGAGATTACAGGAAGAGGGCGGAGCGCCAGCACACCGCCAGATCAGCTGTTTAACCCCCGATGTGTAGGTGTAGGTGACGTCTGTCTCGGCGTGCTCCACCTGTGTGTCTGATCGCAGTCCTTTTTATGTCAATGAATGTTTTTCTTTCTTTGACTCTTCGACTGATTAACACCCTGATCGATCCTCCAGGCCGCCAGTGAGCCGAGCGGCGCCGCAGCCTGAGAAACTCCAGAAAAACAACGTGTCCAAGAAGAAGCGGCTGGTCGAGGTGAGTCTGTCCGTCCTCCCGCCTGTCTGTCGGTCTGTCCCTGCATTCACCGCCTGCCCCCTCCCTCTCCAGGACCTGATTCTGGACCACGTCTTTGGGTTTCGGGGCTTCGATTGTCGTAACAACCTGCACTACCTCAACGACGGCGCCGAGATCGTATACCACACTGCCGCCACCGCCATCGTGCACAGCCTGAGCACCGGTAACACAAACAACACACCTGGGTGACACGTTGTGGATGATGAGTCCTTCTAATGTGACGCCTGGTTATTTCAGCAGGTGCATCTCTGGACCTCTGAACATGCCACTTACATGTCCTACACAGAAACGTGACGTCACCTTTGTGACGACGGCGCCCTCATTATCTCAGGCTGATGAACGGTTTCTGCTGAGCGTTCTTCAGCTTCATGCACACCTGTGGAAACACCTACCTGTGTTCAGGTTATAGCTGCCTGCTCTCAGACAGGAAGTAAAGATGTTGCACTCCACAGAAAACAAAACACTACCTCACAAAGTTGTTTGGCCTGGGCTGCTGCGATTGGTCAGTTAGTGTTTAATGCAGAAGTCCCAGTGAGGTGGATGGAAGCCGCAGCACCACGGTGATGGTAGGCGGGTTCCGTGACTCGTGATGTCTTTGCGCCACAGATGGAGAGCGGCCGGTTTCCATCTTCAAACGTTGGTGCATTAAGATCCTGATGAACTGGTGATAACGTGGAGCCAGTCTGCTGTTAGCTTGTGGCTAAATGGGCTCAAGTTGACAATTTCATGCAGTCTGTTTGCGATTGACTGTGAGGAAACAGCTAACACTGCACATTTGTTGCTGCACAGAAATGCACATTAACGGTTCCATTCAGAGTGCAGCCAAAACCTCACAGATCCTAAACATTTGTCCATAAATCAGGACACAGATGCTGCAGGACGGCACTTTAACTGCAGGGTGACAGACCACAACACATCCGGCTCACTGACTCCACCCAGGGGACCAGTGCAGTCACCTTTTGGTTTCTATGACTACTTAGACTCTGTCGCTAACAGCACAAACTCGGAGCAGGCGATGTTGCCGTCCTGTGGTTTTCTTTTTCTGTGATTGTGATGTTTGGACATCTGGTTTGGATCTCGATTCCTGTCAGGAAAGGTGGCGCCCGCGGCGTGGGCGGAGCTTTGCACAAGAAAAGGTCGACTTCAGACCACAACCTACAGAAAGAGCACGTTGCATTTGAATGAAAGCGTGTTGGCGGCGCGCCTGTGTCCTTGGGTCACCTGCACACGTGCACAAACATCATGATGGTGTCAGGGACTCGTGCTGAGTGAAACTTTAGCGGCGACTGGATTTTATTTGGTGCCTTGCAGGTAAAAAGAGTCTGTTTACCTGTCTTTGCTCCGCAGGAACTCAGAGCTTCTACCTGGAGCACACAGACGACATCCTGTGTCTGACCGTCAACCAGCACCCCAAATTCAAAAACATCATCGCCACCGGGCAGATCGGTACGCTCAGCGCTTCGGTGTTTGTGTGTGTGGCGTGTCGCTGTCCGTGCATGGCCGTGTGTTCCTCCACTAACTACTAAAGAGAAGTCCCGCTTTCTCTCCTCTGCTTCCTGTTGAACCCGCCTGCTTTGCTTTATTTCTACTGACACGGTAGAAACTGACCGACTCAGCGACGGGGAGGAAACGCCTCATTGTACCTGAACGTGAGGCGGCACATCGCCAGAGTTTCCCCCCGAGATCTGCGTTTAAATACAGGAAGTGGGGTTAACTGAGCCAATCGTAACAGGAAACACACGCAGATCCAAGAGTTTAATTATTGTTTTGTGTCGAACCGTAGAGCAGCCGAAGCGAAGGATAAATGTGAAACGTTTTTTCTGTCTGGCTGTTTGAAAGGACTCACTGCAGGTTTTCATGTTGTTGTTTTTGTGTGTGTGTGTTTTTGGCTGGCCTCATTTGTCACCATCGCTCTCACAACACCTCAGGTGACGGCGGTGAAGTCCCAGGTAAACTACAAACGACCCGCACGCCTCCCCATCACAGCAAACGCCCTGAAACCCAGAAAGCTTTATTTTACCTGCGCCCCGATCAACAGTTATTGTTTCTCTAACAGTAACAGTCAGTTTGGTTTTTACTGTTACGTCTCATAGAAACATCAAAGAAACTATTTAATAAATATAATTTTTTTACAATAAAATTTGAAAGAAATCTTCGTCTTCATAATAATATTTTTCAGTTCAGAGATTTCATTAAAAATTCAACTTTTTAAAATATTTTTAATAATAATCTTCACGGTTTATTAACAGTTATCAAATAAAACCTCTTAAAAATTCAACTTTTCTTTATTTTTCAATAATATTTGTCCAGTAGTGCTTTAACATGAACACTTGTTTTTTTTTATTTATATATATATAAATACATGTTTCATATTATTTTTATGTTCTTATTCAGTGTTTTTAGTATTTTGCACACATTTAACTCAAACATTTTTCTTTCCATTTTTTGCGGGTTAAACAAACAGGATACTTTTATAATTCATCACATCGTGACATAAATCACTGAGTGACTCATTTCTGACGGGCTGATGTTAGTTTGTCAGATTTTCCTCATCGATGGCCTCGATTATCGATAACTACGAATCGCCCCGCTGATGTTTCTGCTGCGTGCCCGTCGCTGGTCCAAACTGAACTCATTTGATTTGTGTAACGGGTAGTTTAAGTACTCGAGTACCAAACACAAACCGATCACTCGCTCGCGCTTGTGCTCGTCACAGGTCGCTTCCCGACTCAAACGCTCGCCGGGAGCAGGATCGGTCCAGCGTCTGGTTTTCAGGGCGTCTGTCGGCTGCACCGACTCCTCCGCCTGCCGTGTCGCTGTCGTGGTTTATCCCTCTAACTGTGGTGCTGATGCTGCTGTGGCTGTGACGGCGATAAAAACTCGCTCTGTCTCTCCACGCAGGAACGACGCCTTCGATCCACGTGTGGGACGCCATGGGCAAGCAGACGCTGTCCATCCTCCGCTGCCCGCACAGCAAAGGCGTGGGCTACGTGAACTTCAGCGCCACGGGAAAGCAGCTGCTGTCTGTCGGCGTGGAGCCTGAACACACCATCACGGTGTGGCGCTGGCAGGAAGGTCAGAGACTTGGAGGCTTTCAGTGTGGTTTGATTGGCTTCCCTTTGGGGTGGCGGTAACGGCGGCGTGTCTCCGCTGCAGGATCTCGAGTGTGCAGTAAAGCCGGACACCCGGACCGGATCTTCGTGGTAGAGTTTCGGCCCGACTCGGACTCTCAGTTCGTGTCGGTGGGAATCAAACACGTGAAGTTCTGGACGCTCGCCGGCGGCGCGCTGATGTACAAAAAGGGCGTGGTGGGCACGCTGGAGGACGGCAGGATGCAGACGATGCTGTCTGTCGCCTTCGGTGCGGTGAGTTCGCCGGTTTAGGGGCGGGGCTTCCACAGAAGGACACCGACCTGCACGTGAGCTGATGGTGTCTGTGTTCACGTTTGCAGAATAACTTGACGTTCACGGGGGCCATTAACGGGGACGTGTACGTGTGGCGAGATCACTACCTGCTCCGGGTGGTGGCGAAGGCTCACACCGGGCCGGTCTTCACCATGTACACCACCCTGAGAGACGGGCTCATCGTCACCGGTGGAAAGGAGAGGCCGTGAGTGGCCCTGTTTGCTCTGCGCCACTAAACGTCTTTCTAAAGCACGTTTTTATATGTGCCATGAAGATGGCACCAAACATGAGTGTGGGAGTTTTCTGTGTCTCTGGCAGGAGCTGATTCTCTGCAGGTGGACGTCGCCACAGAAATGTTTGCTGAGCTGGAGCAGATCAGCTGATTTCAGTGTGATGATGTCATTTTCGCTGCTTAAGCTGTTTTAGTCTGCAAGCTTCTTTGCAACCCATCCTCCTCTTTTGTGCTGTTTCTGCTTTGTCAGCTTCTATCTTCTCCTTGGTGGAAAAACTGGAAAATAAAAATTGTGTGTTTGTGTGTCAGGACGAAGGAGGGCGGAGCCGTGAAGCTCTGGGATCAGGAGATGAAACGATGCCGAGCCTTCCAGCTGGAGACCGGGCAGCAGGTGGAGTGTGTGCGGTCGGTCTGCAGAGGCAAGGTGAGACCTCGAGCTGCTTCTTCATGCCTCGTTCTTCCTCCACCATCACCCGCCCATCTTCCTCATCGCGTCGGCTTCTCGTCTTCCTCAGGGTAAGATCCTGGTGGGGACGAAAGATGGCGAGATCATCGAGGTCGGGGAGAAGAACGCGGCGTCCAACCTGCTGCTGGACAGTCACGCCCGCGGAGGAATCTGGGGCCTGGGCGCTCATCCGGCCAAAGATCTCTGCATCACTGCCAGCGACGACACCACCATCCGCCTGTGGGACCTCGCCGACAAGGTGCATTTATACAGACGAATGTCAGGAGAGTTTAGAGTGTGGAGTCCCGGCTCACAGCCGTTAGGACGGAGGCGGTGGACGCTGGGGTGGAGGAGGGCTAGAAACAGCAGGTGCTGCTGCAGCGTGAGGGAGCGGGCGGGTTTAAGAAATCTTCTCTCTCTGGTTAGAAACTGCTGAACAAAGTGTGCGTCGGCCACGCAGCTCGCTGCGTCAGCTACAGCGCAGACGGAGAGATGCTGGCCGTGGGGATGAAGAACGGCGAGTTCCTCCTCCTCCTCTCCAACTCACTGAAGATGTGGGCAAAGAAGCGAGACCGCAGCGCCACCATCCAGGACATCCGGTAAGACAGCGAGAGCGAGAGCGGAGAAGTGAAAGCTCTGGATGTGTGTTTGACTCAACTCTGCGTGCAGCTTCAGTCCGGACCGGCGGCTGTTGGCGGTCGGCTCCGTGGAGAACACGGTGGACGTGTACGACGTGAGCGCAGGACCGGCGCTAAACCGGCTGGTTTACTGCAGCGACGTCCCCGCCTTCGTCCTGCAGCTCGACTTCTCTGCTGATAGCTGCTATGTACAGGTACGCCCACAGCTGGAGGTTTCTTCCCAGTCACCAGGTGCTGTGAAACAGCTGATTGATACACTAGAAACTCCTCTACACATACGTACACAAAAAACACACACATTACAAACAACACAGGCAGGCCTCCTCTCCAGCTACAGACCACACCCACACACAGTCGTTCTGCTGACGCATGCATCACCATCTCACCTGCAGGTGTCGACAGGAGCTTATAAGCGGCAGGTGTTCGAGGTTCCTTCTGGAAAGCTGGTGAGCGACCCGATCGCCATCGACCGAATCACCTGGGCAACGTGGACCAGGTAACACACAAACACACACCCGGTCGCTGCTACACGCCTCATGCTCGCCCGCCCGACCCCGGAACTAAAGCGCAGCGTCAGGGTCTCGGTCTCTCGAGCCGCGGCGCTGACTCGCTCTGTCTGTCCGTCTCTTCTTCAGCATCCTCGGAGACGAAGTTTTGGGGATTTGGCCTCGAAACGCCGACAAAGCCGACGTGAACTGCGCGTGTGTGTCTCACGGCGGCCTGAACATCGTCACCGGCGACGACTTCGGATTGGTCAAACTGTTCGACTTCCCCTGCACAGAGAAGTTTGTGAGTTTGTGGCTCGCTGTGTCTCCTTAGAGACTTTTATTCATTATTTAGTTTTTGGACTGTGCGCTCACACCTGGCGAGGTAAGAAAGCACCGACAGAAAGAAACACAATCACATGTTTGAGGTTAAACTGCAGCCGAGGGTGTTTGTAGGCTCAGGGGTTCGTTCTTAGGATCAGGGGGGCTGGATGAGGACAATTAAACGGACACGTTTGCTTCGTTTCCGTCTGCAGGCCAAACACAAGCGCTACCTCGGCCACTCGCCTCATGTGACCAACATCCGCTTCTCCCACGACGACAAATACGTGATCAGCACAGGAGGAGACGACTGCAGGTAACCCGATCACCGATCAATAACACAACCATGCACTCCAGGAGAGATCAAACCAATAAAACTGATTTTATTCTCCCGTACTGTTTTTTTTATTGATGGTTTAGAAGTTAAACACCTGCAGGATGAACATATTCGTACAGCAGAACAGTTAGAAAATGACAATCTCACCTGTTTTCCACCTTTTTGTTTTTGCTGTGAGTAGTGACACGGGCGATGCTGCCCCCTGGTGGACAAAGTCCACGTTGCATTCGGGAGAAGGTGATTACAAAAAGTTCCTTTAATGACCTTAAGCTGTGTTGATGCCTGTTTGTCTGTTTCAGTGTGTTTGTGTGGAAATGTCTGTAAACACTCGGATCCAAAGCGCCTTAAACAGACCACAAGTGGATCCAGAGGGAGTCGAACCCACAACCAGCCTGAGCCGCCCACGCCACGCGGGTCAGACTGCGACTAACCCTCCACGACGGACGGCTGCATGGACGTGAACACAAAGCCTCAGGAGACCCCGAGGACTCTTTCAGCTGATGTTTACATGTTTCCTGTTTTCTTTTTTGGTCACATGGCAAAAAAACGTAAAATTTGTGTGAACAGGTTCATAAAGTGAAGGAGCAGCCAATCAAATGAGAGCGACCGTAAACTTTAGATCCCGCCCTCACATTGGTCAGCCAGGTTTGCACGTCAGTGCGCCCCCTGCAGGGCTCAGTGGGAACCTTCCTAATGGATCACATGACTATCTGACCAAAATGATGACTTTTCTGGACGGTCTCTGCCACCTGCTGTTACCCATAAGGCCTTGCGTTAGGTCGTCGCTGTGGTGGAGATGAATTGAACGTTTAGGACATTCGTCGGCTCAGATCAGAGTTTATGGCTGCTCTAACTGCCCCGAGCTAGAGATGACGAACACAGCTTCAAACGAAACAAAATGACTACAGGAGGGGGTCAAAGGTCATCCTGGTACATTGCTCTGGTTTCTGTTTGATTTTGATGAAATCAGCATCAGATTATTGTTACTGAGCCGAATCGAGGGGCGTTACAGTGAAACTGAGATTTCTTTATGCAGAAAAGAGAAACGTTAAACTGCTTTATAGTAAAAAATAATCCCACGCAGTTTCATATTTACAGAAACTTTGTGAAGTTTGTCTGAAAAGAACAAAAAATCTCACGGTCACGTTTCATTTCAGCGCCTTTACTGCATCTGTGGTTAGACGTCATCACACTTAAGTGCCTTTCTGGGTCTTTCTACCTGTGTTCGTTTCTTTTGGACGGGGTTCGTATGCTCGGTTTGTTTGGTTTTGATCCATAATTGAACTTTTGTTTTTATTTTTTGTACTCTGTCTGGTGCTACACTGAGAATGTTCATCCAAAAATGGACGTTTCAAAAAAGAAGAAAAGAAGCTTTTTGCTTTGCTGCTACTTTTTGTTTTAAAGACGTTAAATATCCAAAGCATCGTGATCGTACCACCACGCAGGTATTTGTGAAGATGTGTCCATGTTTCTCTGCCGGAGCCGGAGTGTCGGATTATCAACGTTTAACTGTTGTGAAATGTGTCAAAGTGTGTAACCATGAATGAAAAAAATCTGTGAGAAACCGACCGCCTGCTGACTCGTTTATACACACACAGAGTCCTCGATGCTTAGATATACTCATAACGAGGAGATATAATGCCCTATCTATGTTATTAGATGTGCAATTGTTTGTCTAACTCACGTCTGGAAGGCTTGGACCCAGAACAGGAATCGAACTTGTGACCCGCCACACCAGAGGAGTGTAGTCCTACCACTACGCTATATATACGCATGTGTACACAGTGTATGGTTCTATATATCTCTATATAGAGAGATACACATACAGGAACTTTTTTCTGTTTGAAAACATGAGCTGGTTAAACCTGCGAAGAGTTCAAAGGTTCCTTCCTCACGTGGTCCTGGTTAGAAAATCTACTTTTCTCCTTAAAGTGATTCAATTTGTTTTTATTATAAAACTAGCCTGAACTAGACTAAACCAGGGGCATCCAGGCCAGCACACCCGAGTCACGTGATTATTTCATCACCAGGCCTCTGGAGAACTTCAAGACATGAGGTCATTTAGCCATGTCAATCAGCTGTGTTGGATCAAGGACTCGTCTGGGCCCTCCAGCTGCCCATCCCTGGACTAAACCATATCTGTGCTTTTAAGAGCTCATCTAAGGTCTGTCCCAGCCAGAGCTCGTCCTCGGCATCGCCGTCACAGGAGGCACCTGGGACATGATTTTATGACATACAAATGTTTTTTAACCAAAGATGTGCAAAGATAAAAAAGTCTGTAAATGTAAAATGCGTGACTTTAAACGCTAATCATTCATTCATCAAATAAAGGGCACAAAGAGGCTACCAAGCAACGGGAAGTGACGGACAGACGAGGAGGCGGGGCTTTCGTCTAGAAGCTTTATTGATAACTGTTTACATCTCACAATGCATTCCACAAACACGGCTCCCGGCTGGAAGCTTTTTATCGTCACAATTGAAGTATGAAGTTTATCATTCACAATTATACTTGCATAACAAACAAATGCTTGAAGGTTTCCCAAAAGTCACATCAAGCTGCAACTTTATTAAGATAACGGCTCCACAGACAGAATGGTTATTTTCTTTAAATCCCACGGTTGTTTTTTTTTGTTTTTTTAATTCTTTTTAAGTATTTTCTGGTGTTGATGAATGTAAACGTTCCTTCCAGAGTTTGTCACTACTAGACAGCTGCGATGACGTGGAAATAACGACTTTTATGTAATTAATGTGTTTAAATCGTCCGGCAAAGTTTTCTAGATGTTTCTAACTACAGTTACTCAGAAGCGATGAAGATTTTAAAAGGTAGTACAACCCTCCCCCCTCCTCCCCCCACCGCCTCATCAGGAGTCAAAGACGTCGTTCGCGAATCCGTCGTTCGTCACATCGAGGCGAAACCGAGGAACGAGCTCCAAGCTTCAGGGACACGACAGGAAATCACAAAAATACACCTAAAATCAGCGAGAGTATTCAGACTGGGAAAACAAAAAAACTAAAAGAGGCGGCGCCGGCCGCTCGCGCTCATCGACCGCAGCCGACGCGCGAAGACGAACCCTTCAGCCGGAAAACCAAAACAGAAAAGGGATCCCTCGAACCCGGCGGGGAGCAGCCGACCCCCACGGCGCACCGGGGGGAGGGAGCGAGGGTTCCAATAACGCGAGTTTCTGTGAGTGCAGGAAACACGCATTTCAAACTCGACTTTAAAAAGAAGAAAAAACGGGGGAGCGAAAAATCAGCCTCGGAGTCGTCACGCGGCGCACCGTTCCCAGAAAACACAAAAATAATAAAAGGAATTCTGAACTGGAAAAAAATGTTTTATTATTTTGACAAATGCAGTTAGAAGGGCTGCGTCCACGCCAAACCCCTCCTCCTCCTCCAGCCTTCCTTCATATCCACCCCGCCCCCCCCTCACCCACACACCCCCATCCTTCAATCAAATCATCTGGCTCAGGACTTCCTGAATCCAACTCCCACTTCCTGTTTACGTCACTCTGTCTTGCGTTTCATTCCGGGCACCTTCGCCTGGATCCTGTGAACGAATCAGAAAACAGACGAGTCGTCAGCACGGAAACGAGACAGAAAGGCAAACATCAGACGTCTGACAGCGGCCGGCTCAGCCCTGCAGAGCAAACACGACGGACGCTGTGGGTCAGGAGACCTGATGCTGAATCCTCGCACGCCGTGACGTCACGCCACGCGGTGAAACATGATAGAGATTAAAGCTGAGGTTCGTTCTTTACTTCAAAGATTAGCAGCATAGAGGAAGTCAGCAAAGGGTTTGGAGCTGTTTGGAGGGAGCCTGAGTACTGTGATTACATCGTTCTCCCGTCCGTCTCACAGAGACTCACAGCTGTTAAACTAAGCCGACTCTCACTAAGAGCAGGCCGCGCTGTCGCATGGATATTGCTGCATTTATTTGTTGCAACGCTTCAGTCGAGCCTTCAGCAGAAACCAGTGAGGACCACCGAGAACCACGACGCCCGCCACAGCGTTACAAACTGAGAACAGGAAGCTGCTGTTTTACTGCTCACTTACTTTCCAACGACATCTTTGATCTGGTTGTTGACCAGAGCCAGGTAATGGTCGATCTGAGCCTGAAACACACACACACACACGATTAAGACTAGAACGAGCACTTCTGTCCTTGACATGTTTTCTGAATCTAACAGTGTCAGAACGCCTCCACTGTCGTCACTCAGACTGAGGCTCTAACGGCTCCGGTTTGTTTTCCAGCTGCATTAAAAACAGTCCATCAAACACCTTTTCCTCACAAACCCGCAGACTGAACAGTGCATTGTGGGTAAAATGAGCTCTGACCTGGTGCTTTTCATAGATGATCGGGCAGCTGAAGACTGCGATCACACCTGGAGGAGGAGGAGAGGTTTGAGTTACTCGAGTATTTTTATCTAAATGAACCTCAGTTCATCTTAATATGACACAGGTGACATCATCCTCCCCGCTGTGACTCACCCAGGATGAGGAGAGTGAGGCCGTTGAACAAGGCGCCGACGTAGGTCAGGATCCACATCAGCACGGCGAACTGAACCAAAGAGGAAGAGAAGCGTCGGTCAGCGGAGGCTCGGTAAAGAAAAGCGTCAGAATAACAAACGGCAGCTTCTCAGAAAAGAAACATTCAAAACAGGAAGTTCACGGAGCTCAACTGTGACTTCATGTTTCTGCCATGTCGTATTTATTATTCACAGGAAACGGAGAGTAGCAGTTTAACACACGGGAGGTGGGTCAAAGGTTAAGAGGCGGGCTCATGGACGCGTTGTAATGGGGTTGGCTGATTTCTGCAGTGCTGCGATCCAAGCAGACGCGTTCCACGGTTACAGCGTGACATGTCAGCCTGCATGCTCATTACAACACGTGTGACATTTAATGACCTGCTGCTGCAGTTGGAAATATTTAGGACAATAACAGAAAGTTGGAGCAGAGGCAGAAGAGCAGCGGGGATATCCCAGAATGCACCCTGCCTGCGAGACATTCCTGAGGCTCGAAGCGGCTCCTGACGGGATTAAAACCATGATTTTTTTTACCCTCTAAGGGAATCTCAGCGGCACGTCTGCCCGCTGAGCTGCAGCTCTGTATTTGGACAGCCGACCCCAGGGTTGGGGTGGAGGTGGGGGGGCTGGGCGAGGCGACGACAGCCCCCGACAGCTGCAGAGACGCGGGAACGCTGACCTGCACTCACAGTAAGTCAGTGCAGGTGCTGCTCATTAACACAGCCTCAAAAAGCACAAGCCCGTGCGCACACTGACGCCATGCCCGGGTCCTGCGGGGGGAGCTGTGGGACAGAAACACGAGCCTTCAAACTCACCTTGATGGAGTCGACCAGGTCCTCGACCAGGAACAGGCGTCTCAGTTCGCCGATGGCCTTGTTGAGCTTGGCCAGAACCATGTCACTGTACTTGTGGACCATGTCTTCAGACAGCGCCACCTCCTGGTCCAGATACTGCCTGCGGGGGACAGCAGAGGAGCAGGTTAACACTGTAAACGCACGGACCTGCAGGCCTGGGATATGGAGCTCCTGAGGCTGCAGTTCCCCTAGCATCCAGCAGAGGCAGCAGTGAGGCAGTGTTTTGGCCACTTAATAAAAAAAGCGTGTGGTGGAAAATTGTTTTTATAACTCAGCCATTTAAACTTTATTAGTGTGGATGCTCGTCACAGCATCCACAGTATTCTTCTTTTTTTATTGTTATCTATTCCGTACGTTTTTTGGCACCAATCTCCTCCGACACCGTTCAACTTAGAAAAACCGTTCAACCACCGTTAGATTCCTCTTCTTTTGGACATGACTGCTTCTACTTTTCTCGTCTTTAACTTTTATATTTTTTAAATTATTCCACTTTTTCCGACAAAAATGTTACCATGTATTTCAATGGGAGGGTCACTCGGGGCAGGGATTGGATGATCGCTACAGCTGCCAGCCAATCCCAGCCCACGTCCTCCAGGATGTGGGCGGGGCTTAGCGCCGGAATTCCTTTGATCTTAAAATCGTTCAGCTATGAGCATCCACGCTGTTGTTTTTTCAGAAAATGCATTCTCTAGTTAATGCTTGAAGTGTGCATTATTAGGGGCGTGGCTTGCTGACAGGTGACTTCAGCTCAGCCAATTCAGAGACTAAACTGGAGCTCAGGACTGAGTTTGATCTTACTCTGCTCAAACTGATACTAGCGACTCTGTAACAGACACGATCACATCAGCAGCATATGATGACATCATTAGTCATTTTAACCATTTCAGTGTCATTTAAGACAGCGGTCCCCAACCCCCGGGCCGGGGGCCGGTACCGGTCCCTGAGTCGTTTGGTACCGGGCCGCCAGAGTACAGGTTGGGGTGTGAAATTTATGGATTTCAGGGTTTTTCTCGTTAACTCTGTTTCGCCGTGTGTTAGGAATAAACGTTGTTTTGGGCGTATTTATCTGCGACACCTTAAAGGCCGGTCTGTGAAAATATTGTCAGACATAAAGCGGTCCGCTGGTTTAAGACGTTTATAATATATTCTTCTTAAAAATTCTTCTATATCTACGATTAGTTTGAGTTTTTAAAGAAAAATATCAGTTCAACTTCAAAACTTGTAAAATGTGTCTTTGTATGAGTACAAGCGTCGCGCTCGTATCAGACCGACCGTGGACACGCCAACAAAGTAACGAAGCCCCCGCCAGGCTGCGTTTTCACGTTGTTACGATAAATAACTCGACGACGTTCGCCTCCGTCTGTTAGCCTGCAACGATTGGCCAGTTCAACGTCTAACGGAGGAGACGGCGGCGTTGCTGCTGCTGCGCTGCTGAAGCTGCAGAGCAGCGCTATAAATAATGTTTATTCTGGGAGGAGCACGCACGTTGAAAAACTGCAGCAGAAGAAGAAGAAACCAAACATGTATAACAGGAAGTGACCGTTGGCGGCTGATCCACGTTAATGCTTAGGTGTGTGTACTGTGTGCTCACAGTATGGGGCCTACACAGGCAGCTGTTTTATTTTGGAGCCCTACCTTCATGCAGAGGTGGAGCTGCAGGACACTTTCAGACATTTATCACAGAAACATGGAAAAATAATCCGCCTCCTCTAATGTACAGCAAACTGTTTGGAGTTGAAGCTTTGATAAGTGCACACGGGCGGTACTCACTTGAATGGGTGTCCCTCATCTGACTTCTGGATGGCCTGCAGGATGCCTTTGTATATCCTGAAGCAGATGGTGACCGAGAGCAGGGCCAGGCAGATGTAGGAGCACACGCTCACGATGCTGCACACCGTCAGGGAGAGGAGCAGCAGCAGGGCGGCGCCGAACACCACGCCCGTGGTCTTCACATCACGCCAGTAGAGGAGATCCACCACTGCAGCAGGGAGGAGGCGAAAAGCCGTCAGCGAGAGAAGAAACCGTTTGCGTGGTTAGACTTTCTAAGTCAGGATGCACGGTGACCCTCAGCCTCCATGTCCTCATTAATCATGACCACAGTTTTATTATTACGACTTTACAAACATTATGAGGCTTTGATTGGTTTACTGGTTATGTTACATCAAACTGAGCTGTGTGTGGAGAAACTTTTTACTCCCTCCTGCGGCTAAAACAGATCAGAGATCAGCGATGACGAGACCGTCAGCTGACACGAGCGGGCGCCGCAGGGCGAATCGGCCTCTGGGACCAGTCAGATTTTCTGCCCCGTTCTCACATCAACGCTCCATGAAATCATCTTATCGTGGAGCGTCTGGGGTCAGAGGTCACGCTCGGTCGGCCTCATCCAGAGTTTAAACCCTGCAGGAGGAGGAGTCAGCAGCTGACTCAGACCTCCTCTTTTCCGTCTCTCTGGGCCTTGGATTCATGTTTTACTTCCAACCAACAGCAGCGAAGCCACGCATCATCATCATCATCAGCAGCAGCAGCAGCTCAGCACTGACGCCAGACGCCCGCTAATAACCAGCTGTGCGTTACAGCCACCCGACGAGCATCTGTGGTAAAAATGAGGATTTCAAACACAGCGAGTGCCTCCGAGCGCTGTGCTCACTCCGGACCAAACAACATCCTTCATACAGCCTGACGCCGAGCTGCTTTATGCATTAAGGTGTGTCTAACCTCTGTCTCTGAAGCCCCGCCTCCACGCCAAGCTGACACAACATGAACACCGTGACAGATGAGACAGAAACTCTGATTTTGACGTCACACAAACAACACGTTCACTCAGCTGTGAACTTAAAACGACACGATGGCAGAACACTAAGCGTGTTTGTGAATGGAGTCTGGTGGAGTGTAACAGCACACGGCTGATGTTTGTGTCTGCTTGGGGGCGTGGCCTACTGACACCTGCTGCAGGTATCACACAGCAGAGTTAACGAAAACCTTGCACATCTTTAAAATCTGAGGATAAAGTAACAATACTGTGCACAGCTCTGTCCCTGCGGAGCGTCACGGACACGACCAGCAGCATCAAGAAACTAACAAGCGCTTAAAAAATAAAAATCTGCAGGTTCCCGACTGACAGGAAGTCCTCCGCGCTCTGACGGGCGCTGAGAAGGCGAGCGGGGAGGTCGGCGCCTCCTGAGCGACAGCTGAGCTCATGACCTGCTCCCAGCACGCTTAGATTTCATCAGGGAATTCCAGGCAGGTCAGCGGACAATATTAGAAGTGAAGAGCGGCGGGTTTCCTGCAGGCTCGCCGCTCAGACGTTTCACTGCAGCAGGTCGAGCAGAAGAGTTCAAGTGCAGCACAGAGAATAAACGGCTGCATTCAAAGAGCCGCCAGATAATGAGCGGTGAGATAAGACAAGCAGCTTTAAAATGCAAACGGATCCTTCAGAGCCACAGAGACACGAACAGCGTCCGCTGTGAACGCCGCAGACACCGACGGGCACAAACGTCCCGTTCGCTCTGCTCAGGTTTTTTCAGTTTGCTGTCAGACGTGTTAGTAGTTAAAAGTTTAAACCAGCAGGTGATTAAACACAACGCACAAAAAGATTTATAGTTAATAAGAAAACCTCACGAGGATGAAAATCATCTAATCGGACTCCAAAAATGCAACAAACAGTAAATACTGACGTGAATACGTGAACGACTCGTTCACTAGCAGCAAAAATGATTCTCAGGAAGTTCAACACGCCGGCGCTCTCAGCTTCCACCGAGCTAATCGACTTTAACTTTATTACAAGGACCGTGCATGGGTGCTATCCCAGCTCCATCACCATGGTAACAGATGCTGAATCCTGGATCGAAGGAGCTCAGAGCTCTACGTTTTCACCAATCCTGTTATCTACGTCTGCTCTGAGCGAGCTTCAGATTCTCAGCTGAAGGAAAACGTCGCACGCCGCTCTGACCGCGAGGCACAGAAAACATCAACGCGTTTCCGACCTTTGGCCCGATCTGCTGCCACGTCTGTGACGCACAGCTGAGTACAGCGAAGTCTGTGCAGAGCAAAACACGAACGACGCTTCAAACGCTGAAGCGGCCTGAAGCCGACGGGGTTACGCAGTCTGCTGACGGCTGCTGCGGTCGCACCGCTCGCCTCCGTCCGCGGTGTCAGGTTCTCTCCGTCCAGCCTGGATGAACCACATGCTCCAGGTTTGTTAGCCCAAGAGCAGAAACACACACCTGTGTGCTGCGGCAGTGAGACTGAAACAAACCAAACTCATCTTTCTCAAACTGTTGTGTAAAAACATCTTCAAATGACAAAAAATATATTCGAATGCTCGTCTCTATACTACTGAGTTTAGAGTCAGACTGCTCCGCGGTTTATTTTACATTTAACGTCTGCCTTTGGACCTGACGTTTATCTTATTTTTCAGCTAATCTTGTGTTTAAATAAATTAAACTTGGCCCTAGAAGGTCCAGTTAAAACCATTTTTATAACAGTTCTGGTGATTTTCTGTATGTAACATTAACACTGCGTGTTCAAGGACACCAGTGGAAAAACTGTAGGAAGTGTGCTGATGCATGCAGGACAAACTGTTTCAGAGCAAAGAGTCAATGAGTTCAATTCATAGTTTTACAAATATGCTCAAAGAAACGCAGAGCAGAAACGTCGTCAAAAATAAAAAGATTTCGTTTTCATCGATCTTGTTCCGGACCCTGAACGCAGTCTGCCTGATCTGTTGTTTTATATTGGCTCTGATGATGCGTTCACTGACGCCCATCAGGGTGGCTTTCAAACCCCTTCAGAGACACACCGTTATGTACACGGAGCCGTGAGAGAGGCCGGTCCGGCTCCTCCCGGTGGATCAGTCCGTTTACAGGCTACATGTGGGCTAACAGAAGCTACGTTAGCCGACAGCTAGTTATCTCTCTGCTCAACGTGCTAACGCTGTTAGCCCCCTGCTGATGGTCGGTAGACCGGCTACCGTGCGGTCGTAAAGACTCGGACCGAGCACATAACATGAGAAGAAACAGACGGGAGGAGGGTCTGAAATCCAAATGTGTCCGCCTGGCTACATATGGTAGCAGGCGTGCTAGGAGCGATGGAGGCTGGCTAAAAATAGACCCGCATCACAGCGAGCTAAACCCGGTCGCTGCTTTAATCCCCCCCTCTGTGATACGGTTACCGCCCCCCCTAAATGTTTTATTTTTTCTCCCCGGGAGGCTCTCCGCCTTTCCCCACCGGCCGCTCGCCTCCTCGCGGGGACAAGACGTCAAATCGTCCGGCATGACCTCCCACAGGCGGCCCGATCCACCTCCAATCCTCCCCGGCTCAACGACAGCCTTTCCCGACTCGAAAGGAGCCCCGCTCTCGGTGCTCATGTAAAAACACACCGGCCATAAACGCGATGCTAGCGGGCGAATGGAGGCAGGAGACACGGAAAACAAAAGATTAGAGCCACACTAACCACATTTAGCGTCCATCTTGAAGCTCCGCTGAGAGAGGTGAGACAGAGGAGGGGGCCGAGCATGCGCACTTAGGCCTCTCTCACACTCACGGACCCCTGGTGGGACAGGTCGAGCCCGCCCGCTTTTAAACCCGGGACACTGGACCACGTAACTCTTGTTAGTGTGGATGCTCATCAAAGCATCCACAGTATTGGTCTTGTGTTTCTTTATTATTATATATTCCGTACGTTTTTCAACCACCGTTAGATTCCTCTTCTTTTGGACATGTGTGCTTCTATTTTTCTCATTTTTAACTTTTATATTTTTTAAATTATTCCACTTTTTTCGACAAAATTTTTTATCATGTATTTCAATGGGAGAGTCACTCAGGGCAGGGATTGGATGGTCGATACAGCTGCCCACGTGCTCCAGGATGTGGGCGGGGCTTGGCGCCGGAATTCCTTTGATCTTAAAATCATTCAGCTGTTTCTTCGGAAAATGCATTCTCTAGTTTAATATGAAAGTTGTAAATTTGTGAGGAAAAGACTCAAACTTTCACATTTAAAGACGAACAAAATCAGACGAATCAAAGTGAGCCAGCTTTCAAAAACGGGCAAATGTAGCAGGACAAAGGCTCGGAGAGAGGCCCAATTCAGGACAAAAACGTCAAAAATATACCAAGAAAAAGGAAAATTTATGAGGAAGGAGAAAAGAGGAAGGACGGCAGCCTAAAAAACACGATGTGTGGAGCTGACTGCAGGTCAGTATGATGAAACCGCCACAACTCACACAAACTAACGCGGCAGGAAGCAGGAAGCTGAAGAAACAGGCTTCTAACAAGGACGATGGACACAGGAGGACGAGGCGCCCTCTGTCACTGTAGAAGGACAGAAGAAGACAGGAAACAGAGGAATCCTACAGATGGTCATCAGTCCCTGCACCGGTGCATGCTGGGAGAGCTGCAGCGATGACCCCTGTTCATACGTTACTGATGGAAAGCGTGCTGAAGGAGAGCGGCTGCTTCAGCGACGTCTTCACCGTGGTGAACCCGACGGAGCGAAGCTCCAGAGTCAGACAGCTCACATCACGGTGGTGACCGAGACACCGCGTGGATGGGACACGTGCTCGTCCTCGGGCTTGTTCTGCTGCAGACGATCAAAAACCAGCGAAACTGGAAAAACCACCAGCAGACCCGGCTCGCCGTCGAGCCTCAGTGAGGCCGATCAGGCCGCGCCGACACCGACGAGCGAGTTCACCTGCTACAACCAGTCTGTGTGCCGTTCACCTGCCAGCTAAGCGTGCGTCTGTCATCCATCAGCGTAACTGATCGATGTTTCCTGCTTTGTTCGAGCCGGGCGTCGTACCGCGGTGGATACCTGCGAGGGCTCAAACATCCCGGCATCGCAACAAAACAGAGGCTGGGCATTTAGTCCGCTATGAAATCAGCTAATACATTCTTCTTTATCTTTGCAGGTTGAGCTGGTTTACAAACACACCTCTGTGCACTGAATCATTCGAGTTATTCATCTCTGGCTCTCTTCCACAGCATGTCTTTATCCTGTCTTCCTTCTCCCACCCCAGCAGATGGCCCCGCCCCTCCCTGAGCCTGGTTCTGCAGACGGTTGCTTCCTGTTAAAAGGGAGTTTTTCCTTCCCACTGTCGCCAAAGTGCTTGCTCGTGGTTTCCTCTGTGTTATTGTAGGGCCTATGATGTTGTGATTTGGTGCTGTATAAATAAACCTGATTGACTGACCCAGCGGCCGGGTGGGCAGTAGATGCTGAAAACACGTCAGTCGCTGCTCCTAAGCTCTGTGACGAGTGGGTGATGCACCAAAGGTCAATGCATATATGCAAATTTAAAAAAAATATAGCATAAAGTGACAGCTTAAAGGACTTCATGTGATTATGTCAAAGAAATAAAAGCTTGTTGTCATCAGAGCTGTGAGCTGGACAGCTCCTCACTCAAAAAGACGAAGAATTAAACTGAAAAACGTAGAAATGTTTGTCTGCAGGAAAAAGTGACCAAAAACCTGAAAACACTTCCTGTTAGGAACCGTTTTACATCATCTACAGCCGACGGTCCAGCTCAGCTTCCCCCGAGTGTGGCTCGGTCTGATTTATCAAAGGTGGTCAGCACGAGGACGAAGGTGAGTCACTGAGCTGTGATGAAGATGATGAAGATGACGGTGCTCCTCAGGCTAGCTCGCAACAAAGTTAATTCACTGCAGCCACACACACACACACACACACACACACAGCAAATAGTGCTTAGTCACAGTGCGACAGCCTCACAGCTACACGTTCTGTCACTTCATGGCCATCGCTCATTAATCTCACACACACACACACACACACACACAGTGAAAGCACAAAGGCAGCGCTGTGAGCTCAGATGATGCAACAGCAGAAGGACACATGATGGTCGGCAGCGAGCGGCGTGAAGGAAGTTTTAAGCTTTTGAGCCAAACTTTGAAACATCCAATCGAGACAAATATGACTGTAGTTCACCTACGTCACTGAAATCTTCACTACTGGAACATTTACTCTGAAAGGTCTACCAGAGCTTCCTGAACGTGCTTCTCATGCACGGCCACGTCATTTAAATCTGGTG
>VUQR01011930.1:27394-45819 GCA_015108515.1 Hemichromis elongatus
CCCCCCCCCCCCAACCCTATGATCTGTTTGTTGATGTGAGCGCTCAGAGCCCTCAGCTGACGTCTGCACACCGTATTCGATGGGAAGTGTGCACAAAAACACAGATCTCATAAGAGACGTGATTTAGCGCCGGGCTGAGCACATGTGATACTAAACCGGCTGTAAAATCCAAAATATAGATGCAAGACATGAAATAAAGGCCCGACTTTGTCTGGTACATTTTACATGAGCAAATAAAGGGGAAGAAGCTGAATAAAGCCCCAGGATAACAATAAAATCCCCCAAAACCGAACGTTTCCAATCACGCCAGACAAACACAAGCACCGAAAAACCAGAACATTTAGTAGAAAATGATTAAAAATGTCCACAAATATCTAAGAAACTGAAAGAAATGTGTGAAATGTGAGCTTGTTGCCTCACAGGACAGAAAGCTCGACGTGCTCAGATGTGAGCAGGAGGAACAGAAACGAGTGAAACCAGCAGACCGAGGTCCTGCAGCTCTAACATGACCCCTCATGTAACACATGCTGCTGCTCCAGCTCATCTGCATATGCACGCTATACTAGCCAATCATTAACCTGCCAGCTAACGTCACCCCTCTCCCAGATCTCCCCTCCTCCTCCCTGCCCTCCACCTTTGGTCACAGCGGCTGACTGGCCGACTGTCCAAAGGTCCCGGAGCTGCAGGAACGAAACCCGAACACAAGCCAGAAAAATCTGCAGCTCCCACATGACACAAACATGCTCCGAGGTCAAGCTGTTCACCTCTAAGTAGCTAAACGAGGCTAAAGCGAGAGATCCAGAGCTGCACACGTCTGCTGACTTTCAGGTTAATTCAGCATAACGTGGGCGACCAATGCAAGCACAGCAGAGAGTGGTAAAACACAGCGGTCTGTGCAGGAGGAGCTGTCGGAGGAGGGCGAGGCAGAAAGGTGGAGTTTACCCTGCTCCTTCCAGTGCCTGGCAGCAGTGTCACACTCCTTTTTGTCCACAGAGTTGTTTTCCATGCCGTCCGATCAGCAAACAGTCATTCCAGTCAGAGAGGGACCCGACAGGCAGCAGCACCGAGCGTGTGTGTGTGAGGAAAGGTGTGTGTGTCGGGCTGCAGGAGGAGGAGGAGGAGGAGGAAGTTGAGGAGGAGGGAGGGGAGAACCCGAGCAAGGCTTCCTCTGAAGGGGGGGCTGCAGCGGGCTAATAAGTCCCTCCCGCCAGCCGTCAGCTGACTGTCTGCTGCCAGCGCTCTGACGCAGCAACTATAACTGGCTCAGCCTCACCCCTCCCTCCCTCCCTCCCTCCCTCCCTCCTCCTCCTCTTCCTCCCTCCTCCTCCTCTTCCTCCCTCCACCTTGCCTGCCTGCTCTGGCCTCCTCCTCCTCTTCCTCCTCCTGTTCACCCAAAACCAAAATCACGTTCCTTTTCTCCCTTCCTTTTTTTTGGATGATGTCCCCTAGTTTTCCTTCATCATCCCAAATCTGCTGACGAAGCAGGCGATGACACCACAGCTACAACCACAGACTGTATATAAAAGACAGCCACGCCACCCACTGGTTTGTCCACACTTAGAAACAATTCAGCCATGCTGGTCTTTTTAATGTCACCATATTTATGCATCTGTGTACTACTCAGGTACATCACAGTGTAAAGTATCATCCAAAGAAAGTGACGCAGTCCTCGTTGGACAGGCTGTCAGTGCAGCTAAGCACAACACGCCTTATTGTTTGTCAGCTGCAGCTTTTGATGCAATCAGTGTCTTCAAACCAGCATTGTTGAGTGTCCAGCAGGGGGCCACTCCTTATTTCTGATTGGACCTGTGAGAAACTGAGCCTACTGGTCACCTGGTCTCTTATAGGTCAGTAAACTGTTTCCTGGTGAGTTTGTGGTTTCTCCTTTAAAGTCTTACTGAACAAAACATGAAGTTTGTCGTGTAAATTTTGGCTCCAGTAGAGTCAAAAAGGACCAGAGGAAAAGCACGATGATCATTGGCTAACTATGACTGGGAGGTCAGATCCTTCCTGTGGACGTTACATCTGGTTTCAGAAGGTTTAAGCCTTCAAAACCAGAACTTTACCTCCATCTTTTATATACAGGACCACTCTGAAATTAGTCTAAAAAAAAATGTCACAAAAGAGCAAAAGTCTTTACATGATGTGTCTGACCGAGACCCCAAATCCACACAGTGAGTTTACCATGAGATTAATCGTGGCTTCTGTTCCTCTCAGGATCTAATCCAGACTTTCTCATTTAAATCTGTCACTACAAACTAACTCATGTTAACAAATTCATCAAACCAAAGCAGACATGTTTGCATTTCAGATCATCAGATCTGCCTTCAAATCGTCATTAGTGACACTAACAAGGTGATTACGGCCTACAAACTGAATAACGCTTCAATTCAAAGAGCAGAATGAAGCACCAAGGAGCTGCAGCAGGCTCGGCTCTGCAGTTTTGAGCTGCGCTGATGTCATCCGAGTGTAATTATCAACTTGAGCCACTAGAGGGAACCTGGTCCTTTTATAAACCCTCCTGTTTTATTCTCTTTTTCAGCCACTTACAGCAAAACATATGAAACACATCTGATTGAAACAGTCTGAGGGTGTACGGCCCAGTGTGAAGGCTTTTAATCCAAAAGCTGAAAGCATCCTGGATATTACTGCCGCATGTGTTGCATGGCCTTGTGTCATACACAGCCACATAAAGGCCTCAATCATCCCAATTCCACACCTCCCTAACTTCAGTTTCTACTGTAGAGATTTTGGAAACACACAAATAAACTTCCTCAGCTGAGACCTAATGTTGCTTTTCTGCTCCATCATGTTAAGGCTTGAAGCATTTCGATAATGCGTGAGGCTGTGCAACAGAAACACCGGCTGGTGTAACTGCATTTGTATTTTTTGAATTATCAGTTAACTGTTGGCTTTAGAGCATCCTGCAGCCTCCCACCACTGGGTGGTGATGCAGCATGATGTGGAGGATCTCCAGCCTCACTTTCCTGCTTCCTGCTTATTCATCAGTTTTCTGCATCAGTTTAAAATCAGACACAGCAAATGTAGGGAGTGTTACCAGAACGTCATCATTTACCTGTGCTTTCACAACGAGCACAAGATCGTCTGATAACAAACACCATCTCCTCTCCTCTATGGGACTTTTTTGTTTTTACATATTCCTGCAGGCTAGACCCTTTAAGAAAGCCGTCTATCTGTGAAGTTTGAGCTGCAGTGATTTCACTGCGCAAACAGACGATTACATAAAGAGGAAGTGCACGTTTGTACACAGTGACCCTCCGCCTTCATCTGACTCTGAATGACTTTGCCCTCTGCTGTTGTAATCCAGCAGGGACGTGACGCAGTCCCCACAGTAGAAACCTGCAGAAGCACTCCCTCAGTGGTGAGCTGGAGGCGCTCCAGCAGCTTTTCTCCCTCTGGTTTCCAAAATAAAAGCACTTTGACAACAAACACTGAGCAGCTGACTTTAGAATGCGGACACAGTGACACAGTTATCCAGCATTTCATCAGGTCAGGCCAGGAGAAAGTCCTGGACTGGATCTGTGTCGTGGAGATCGATTTCTCCAGTCACATCATCCACACTGCTCCACAACTCCGTTTATCTTTTTAAATTCATCATCATAAACACAGTCACAGGACGCTGATTTGCTGAAGGTGAAGGCTAGCAAACAGTCGCCTGTCAGAGGCCACACCCCTAATAATGCAAGCCTTCATCCAGGTGAGTTAATGAAACATTCTCTCCCTGTACAGGTGAACAAAGGTTTGTTTATCAGGCTGTAAAGTTTTAACATGGAAGTCTATGGGATAGACTCACTGATGCCTCTGCTGGACACTAGAGGAACTGCGGGTTCCAGCACCGACTTGCATTAGTTCTCATCTTCAAAGCTCGAGTCTGTCCTGACTTCTTATATAAATATTACATAATTTCAAAGGTTTTTGCTTTTCTTAAAAATGACAAAAAATAATCAAATTGAGTCTTAAAAGAAAAAACGAGACATCTGATCCAATCAGTGTGTTCACACATGTAAACAATGGCTGTGAGTGTAAATCAGTGAGCTGATGTTTTCATCAGTGAGGAAGAGTAGAGCTCAGACAGCAGCGCTGCACCTCGGGTTGCATAATGAAGAACATTTGCTGAGTGTTTTCTGGGTCGGAGAAGCCTTTGTGGGGCTGCCAGTGTCGCAATGCAGGGAGGAGGAGGCTTTAATTAGCAGGAGATCCCTCCAACACACACACACACACACACACACACACACACCCTAGAGCCTCGGCAGCTCGTCCAAGGACCACAGTCCGCTTACACAGCCTGCTGTGAACTGATCAATATCGGCCTTTTATAGGAAGACGAGGCTCTGCCGCGTTCACAGAGAACCCTCCTAACTGCCCCGAAGGACACGGCTCTGCGTCTGTCTGATAAACTCTGATCAACCCGCCGCTCAGCTCACACAAACTTTGTCACGCTGCAGTTCTTTCCTCCAATCATCACCTCAGGGCAAAGTGAACACAAACCACAAACACAGACGAAACAGGAACAGTAACAGTGCAGAAATCTGCCTCTTTCTGGAAATTGGTTTGCTAAAGTATAATAACTGAGGCGCACAAGCCAAGCAGAGGCTGAACAAATAACAATAAAAGCTGCAGTCCAAACAACCTGTAACCATAAATATCCTAACGGTGACCTACTCGACTCAGTTCCACCTCCATATTTCTATTTGTGCACTTTCCTACATCACATGATTAACAGTAAAAATTGTCAAAGTTGTTCTTAAGCAGTTATATCTTCTCCTACTTCAAGTGAACTTTTTTCTGATTGGCTGCCCCTCACAGACAGCAGGTGGGTGGCCTCCCGTCAGTGACATCACACAGATCCAAGACTACTGTTTAACAGGGAACTGAACATACACTCGGCTCATTATTAGAAACTGTGGTCATGTTTAATGTGAACATCCACTCCTGAGCAGTTTATAGGTGGACAGTGCAACGTCATCTGGAGTCATTACAGTTCAGGTTATTCAGCACACAGGTTATCAGTAATGATACTAAAGTATTCAGCCTCAGATCATTAAATCTGAAACTATCCTGTGTGACGTGCGTGGGTGAGAGTAAAACGTGTAGTAAAACTCAGGAACAGGGCGTGGTCTGTTCTTTGTGCATGTGAGCGGATGCTGGGGTCTGAAGTGGTGCTGGGTTTCAGTCCAGCATCTCAGGTTATGGCCCGAGGGGAGGAAGATAAAACCAGACAGTGATGATCTCATTCAAAAGCAAAAATGCTCAGTAGTTAACCAGAAACGCCTGGTGTGCTAGTGTTGGTATCCTCCACTCTGTAAGCTTTGTTTGTGGGTTTAAAAAAAGCACAATAACTCGAAATGTAACAAAAAACAAAAACTAAACAAAACCAGCTTTACTTACCGTGTTTTTGAACATAAAAAAATAAAGTGATCAAATGCACAGAAATGATGTTACTCGAATGAGACAAATGCACAAAAATCCAACAAAAGGTCGAACGATGAGGAACACACAACTACAAAATGCAAACGTTAATATTCAAAGAAATGCAAAAAGACGATGCAACCAAAGGAAAGACTGACTGGTTGGTTGGATGGAAGAAAGTAATGGAGGGGAAGTAAGAATGGAGATGGAAGTTATGTGGATGAACATGGAAGTGCCATTAAAAACTGAGCACAATGTGTATGGAGGGATGGTATCCATGCTCTAACTGGTTTATTTTACCTGCTCTTATGTTCAGGTTTGGCATCTTAAACAGTTTGCCGCCCTCCGCGCTCTTCCTCGCAGCCGGCTCCTCTGCTTTGAAAACGGGGGAATGGGTGGTAGCAGCTTGGAGGGGTGGGGGCTGCTGGATGTCGAGCTTCTCCAGCTCAGCCTTGCTTTTCTGGGGGGAGGCCTGTGTGAGGAGGCGGTAGGAGCTCTGACTTGGAACTTCTTCTTCAACTTCTGGGGGCGGGGCTACTTTTGTGATTAGATCCTTTTGTCCAAAGCTGAGATCATCATCCATTGGGATCTCTGGGGGCTTGGAGGTCGCAAACTTTGAAGTATCCAGAGCTTCGAGAAACTCATCAATAACACCCCGAGGTGGTCTTTCAATGAATTCAAACTCCTCAGAGGAGACTTCGTGCTCGGAGACCTCCTCGGCCATCTCTGGCTCCTCCAGCTCCATCTTCAGGTCCTTCTTGTCAGTTTCAACCTGGAAGCTGGCGGGGTTCTTTGCCATTGCTTCGAGGACCGGTGAAAGGGAGTCTGCTGTTGGAGATTCTGAATCCGAGTCCTCAGCAGGGGTCTTCTTGTTCTGGAAGTCGAGTGGCTCGAACTTTTCTGTCACTTTGGGAGAATCGTGGCTTGAAAACCAATCTTTCTGTTGAATCTTGACAGGTTCCTCTTCTTTTGCCTTAGTTGGGGTAGTTTCCTCGGCTTCTTTGACAAGATCAAATGCACCAAAGGTTTTGTCATCTTCTGCTTTTTCTTTGTCTGTAGCTCTCCCCTCCATCTCCTCGGTCATCTCTTTCAGCAGGGAAACTTTAGCCTCAAAAGCAAATGGGTTATTAGCAGACAGATTGATCGGGGGATTGGGTGACTCCATCATCCTTCGTTCGAGGATGGGGCTCTGCTCCTCTGGACTTCCCTCAGAGGAGCCGGAGTCTAGTTTGTCAGGGTTGAGTGGGGAAGACTTCAGGATGTCTGGAAGTGATGGTGGCAGAGCAGAATCCTCCTCTTCCTCTTCATCATCATCTCTCAGACCAGATGAGAACTGATTCATCGATTGCATGAGTGAGTCAGCAGTCATCTTGCTGGTCTCAAGTGCTTTTCCCTCATCCCTCATTTCCCAAGATGGTGGATTTTCTTGGGATTCTCCAATCTGCCCATACTGGACCAGATCCGGAGTGGGACTATCGGACATTTTAGGTGCTCTGCTGTCTGACTTGGAGTCTCCAAAATGTGAGTAGCCGCTGTCCGCAAGTGGGGAAAAGCCATCAAACGGGTTATTGCTCTTCTTCACCTCGTACATCAAGTCATCGTCTTCGTCAGACTGGTTGCCGTGCAGGTCTGGCTCAAAACTTGGGGGACTAATGGAGGCCGTGTCCTTGGGGAAGGAATCCATTGAAGGCTTGGTGTTGTCTTGAGAAGCTAGGTATGGTGAATCCCAGTGCTCTGTTGGGTTAGAGGAGGCAACGTGAGACTCAGGGACCATCATCTGGGGATTCACGGGAGAGGGGCCAGTGGAAGATCTGTCTGAGCTAATGAGCTTCTCTTCAGGTGAAAAGGAAATGCCACTGTCTTCGCACGGATTATGAGGCCCTGGGTCTTTGCCTAAACTCAGGTAAGGACCAGCTAATGGATCTAGAGGGTCTTCCTTATTCTTACTACTGCCCGGTCCAGAGTCACCCTCCCAAGGCATGTCCTTGGAAAGAGTAGCAGGGGCTTCAGTGGAGAAGGAGCCCAGGGGCGCAGTAGATCCTGAAGCAGGGGGCTGGTTGGGACTCTCGGTCAAAGAGAGCTCTTCCAGAGAATCGGGGGAGTGGAGGGGGGAGATGGGAGAGATGGGAGCAGGGGAATCACCCTTCTGCCCAAGTGCTTGAGTAGAGAGGGAGAATGCAATACAGCACATATCAAAGACATACTCCATTCCTTACAGTGCCCACCACACCTGGGTAGAACAGCTACCAACAACATTCAGTAAAGGTTCAGGTATTTAGACCAGACAACTGCTACTGAAAGGTTGGCTGTGGCCGGTAGACCAGTTCAGTATATCCCTTGAAAGAATATATTTATGGAGTTTATGTTTGAAAAGAAATGGGGCTTGCCTTACATTTGAGGACCAGATCCAGTATAACATGCTGATCTTCTGAGAGTGTTGAGATATTGTTGGGATTGTATAGTCATGCCTACAATAGATAGCTTACAACAGACAAAGGTTACAAGTCTGAACTTTGGCATTGGAACGCCTCACTTTGGATCCAACCTAATCCTAATCCAGTGTACACCAGAGCTACAAGTGCACACTGATTAGTTTTTTTAGATTTATTGATTATTTCAAACATTTTAACTTTCATGAGCAGAGATTTTCAGCCTAGTTGTCACTGTATCCGCTCTTGAAATAGTCTCAGGGTTGAGTGGTTGACATGCTCTTATGCAAGAAATCAGGGGTGTTACTTTCCTTGGCAGACACTGCCTTTGAGAGGACTGATGGGGAGGAACTGGTGACTAATGAGAACACCATCACGTTTTCTCAAAGGTGGGCTCCATCAGACCTAAGGATGAGTGCTGGCTTGGATAATGCTCACAGTCACCTTTAAAATAATTGACATCACATTAAACTCGTCTTTGGTATGTATGTAATTTGCATAAAGAAGACGGGCAAAAAGTCAAGTGTACACTAAAGCATTTTGCATTTCACAACTCGATTATTTTTTCCTATAAATCTTTGCAGAGCCTCCTGGGGATACTTTAACCCCTGGGCTCTCTTGGAAATGAGACTTTAAGCTCAGTTAGCGTTCTACCTGGCTAAATAAAGGATTATAACATAATAATTAACAAAACGCTTTGTCCTGAAACTCTGTCAGCTTGGTGTTGATTTTAGCAGTCACTGTTGGGTTCAGGCAAGCCCACCGTTATAAAAACATGGGGGCATTTTTCACAAGTAGCCTCTTCCCGCTTCTGCTAAAAGTACTGGTTCACCCCTAAAAACAAACCGATGAGACACTAGTTACTAACCCAGCAATGAGAATGAGATGGGATTTATGTATACTGATAAAATTATCTACCTGCACAAAAAGCTGACTGTAAGTTTATCTTTGAAGTTTGCTGGGTAAACTGGGATTGCTAGCGTAACTCTTGTCTTATCTTGTTAGCACCATAAAACAAAATCTTTGCATGCTGAAAGTGTTCATTTGAACCCACCTGAAGTAGGAAAAAGAAACTACTTTGATAGCTGTAATGTTATAGCGCCGATCTGTTTCTTTGTGAACATACTGGACTTACATGACTACCATCCACAGTCAAGTTTTCTCACATTTGTCCGGTGGTCTGGAAACCACCTTGGTTTGACGTTCGGTGGTGCGATAAATGTTTCCCCAGGTCTGGCGCCAATAAACCATGCCCAGAGTGTCAAACTGCTACGTGACCACAGATAATGATTCCTCTCAACTACGTTTTTCAAAATGTCATTTAACAAATGCACAAACCTGAGGAGAATCATTATTCATCTACAAACTACTCGTACAAAGATCGGGTCAGTCTACTCTACAACAGTCACATGTGGATCACAATGCAACACAAACACAGGCAAAGTCGAAAATCGGCTTTAACAAACCCACAGCAAGCATCCCGTGTAAATGCTCATGTGACGGAACAAATCGACAGCTTCTTCCATGCGATGAGTTATTTTAAAACAAAGAGTGAAGAACAAAGAACTGAAGAGGAAAATAAATGACCAAGACGGGGAAAGAGACGAGCAGAGAGGACTTGCCTGTAGGGAATTGCATCAGAGGATGAGGCTGAGCTTTAGAAGAAGAAGGTACATCTGTGGAAGAAAGGAGAGAAAGCAGCAGAAAGTGAGTTTATGCAAGCTCAGAGGGAAAAGCCCGAGAACAGAGACAGATATCATCGCCAATGCAAAGTGAACGGGAGATTTCTAAAGCCAAAAATGGGTCTCTACGCCTCCAGTGACTGGATAAAATCTTAATTACAGCTCCTGAGCGTTAAAGAGAAAATGAGGATGCCCACAGGGGCTTCTTCACCCAATACTTTTATTCGAAAAGGAGCAGTCGTGCATGAAAGCATTTAACAGCCTCTGTGCAGTCTGACATGTCATCAATGCCACGCCTTCATCACCATATCACACCTGCAGCCTTTGGGTCACACTCGGCGCCCCGCTTCAGGAGACCAGAAGACACTCTCAGCATCCAGGAGCCTTTTTAGCTTACTAAAAAGCACGTTAGCAGTTTACAACCTCTTCAGGTACGTGACAAGAAGCCTTCCTGTCACAGCTTTCACCATTAATCACTGATTGGTCCAAATGTTTCTTCTGCCTCCAAAAACCAGTCAGAGTTAAAATGATTCAAATTCCTTTAGCGCCAAAGAAATGATCAGCTGTTCAGCTCTCAGGTGTTGATGATGTTTATGCAGAGCATTTATGAGCTAAAGGGGTGAGTTCTGCATTAATTAAATCATCTCACTTTCTATAAATTGCAACCTTTAATGCGTCACGCTGATTCCCACCAAGCAGCAACTTAACAGAAAACGCATAAATATCAAAGGGCATAAAATTCACCGCACTGACAAAATGAATGAAACATTTGTTCGTTACTGTTTGTGTGGCTGTACTTTGTAGTGTATTACAGTTAAACACCAGAGGATGACACGTGGTAAAGATTTATTTAACTGATAGCAGATGACAAAGAAAGGTCGGATAAATGGTGACAGGAATCAAAGTGTCAGATGATTTGCTCTGAAGAGCACGCCGTGAGACAGGACGTTTTCTCAGCTTTCACAGAAGACGCAACACGAGGGCAACCCAGAGCAACACGCCGACCAACCATCCAAAGATGGTTCTTACAAAATGTCAAATATGACGGATGTTTGGTTACACGGACAGGAAACCCGACTGTTGTGCAAGTCAGCGAGGAGAATGCAATCGGCCCATCGAAGCAAACGAAGCCGAATAAAGCTAAGGATGCGTGTCTGCTTCTTTCTCCCGGTGAGCTTAAAGCCATGATTCCCAAACAGATGACTGACTACATGTGATAGGACAAAAAAAAAGGAAAAGGCCTCCAACAAAATCACCTACAGTAGAGCAACATGTAAAGACAAACTGTTCTGCTGATGCAGTCGAGGGTTTGAGCTGGTTTTTGTTGGAGTCTGCAGTCTGCAGTGGTTAAAGCAACACTTATATGTCCTTTAAATGTTTTATTTATCCAAGTAAAGGTCTCACCGAGATGAAGAACAGCAGCACACATGAAGTAAATATACAGACACACAGCCCACACACAATCACAGGTCAGTCATTCTGTCCAGGCCGCCGGCTCCAACACCGTCAGCTCCTCGCTTAAAGATCTGCTCTGTGAAACTTTAATGAGAAACTGAGAAAGAAGATCGTGCCGATTTTGGTTTTTTCACATCTGTGTATAGAAATAAGAGGCAATGTGAGAAGCAGGCTCATGGACCAGTTTTGACTGAATGTTGCAGTTATGCTACCGCATTGAGAAAGATGAGCAAAACAAGTGAAACTCCAGAGTAAGTGAAGAAATCACAACTTTTCTAATTAGAGTTCAAAAGGACCAAAAAACATTAAAAGGCAGAGTCCCAGAGGACATCAAGCTGAGTCGTCTACATGCAAAATCCAAACACACAACAACACTCGTGTGTCCACACTATGACGTGTTACACAGACTCAATGCCTCCAGTGTAAGTCAGCTGAAACACAAAGCCGTCACAGCAGATACCTCGCAGCCTTTGAATAACAATTAGGTGAGAATAGCATCGGCTCATAAATGATTAACGAGGATCTCTTTCCTACCCGGGCTCCACAGACTGCGTGCAGACGATGGACGACACAGCTCGGACTCACTGGGCGTCTATGAGAAGTATGAGACAGTAAACGCTGTCCTGATGAGTTTGACGCTCGTTTTGTTAACGATGGTCCCATTAGAGCCACCGTGGCTCTCTCTCCAACATCTTGGTCAAGCTAAACTCAACCATGAGAGTTTGTGGTTGTGGCGGGCGTGGCCTGCGGTGCCGTGCAGGGAAGGCGGACGCACCTGCACGCCATCCGCCTTAAGTATTGCACCGGGTCCTGTGTCGGTGTTGAGCTGGCAGCGCGAGAGCTGCAGCTCCGAATGTGCTGAAAAGCACAAACGTGTCACCGGGTCTGCCGTGGTCCCCAGTGGCTTTAGGATGGAGCAAAAACGCACTTTAAACAGGAACATGTGCGCTTGATTTACAACACGAGACGAAGAGCTGTCAGTCAAACTGAATTTCTGCACGGTCATCGTTTTATTCTGATTATCTTCCTTTCATCACTGTAAGCAGACCATGATCGCATCAGCTCCCACTCCATACAGCCCTCCACCTTTAACTCAGACGCCTTCATTAGCCAACAAAGAAATGATTGAAAAAGAAAATTTAGATGATTAAGGGGCAGAAGTCTGAAGGCTGTGGTGGCGTTGTTCATCATCAGCTTCATGAACTGAGGGCTGAAGGCCAACATCAACAAAATCATGAAGAAAACACAGACGGGAAACTTTCATCGTTTGTGATTATTACAAGTGAAATCAAGAATCAGGACCGAATAATCGGATTAAATCATAAGCTGATCATCAGATTTATGAATGAATTTTGAATACAAACGGACGCTGAGCTGATTACCTAGCTCAGTTTGACTTTGTTACCTCTGCTGTCGAGGTTTGTCTTCCAGCGATGGAGAAGACCTGCGATGGAACCAAACAGGACATTAAACATCAAATCACAGACCGGCGCCTAAATCTGAACTTCAGCTTTTCTCACCTGTGGACTTTAAAGGAAAGGTAACATAAAGCACAAACTGAGTTATGTCAGGTTTAGATCAGCCAGAACCGCCCTCTGCTGGAATCCACAGCTAAACTATCACAGCGATATTAGAAACCACGAGGCCTGAGTGAACACCGCCGATCATGAACAGGTAAAGTGAGTCCTCGGCCTGCTGCAGGCATCAAACCTTTAACCCCGATACTTAACGACTGAGGAATGTGCTGTAAGTGTCTCTCCTCGCAGCTAAGCACAAAACTCACTCCGCCTTGTTAAACGTGCACTTCTCACATTTAAAACCCCGAGACGCTCCTGCAGAACCCACACAGGCTTACAGCTCTGTGGCAGAAACCAGACGCTGCGTGGTCTGATGTGACGCCGTTATGTATTTAATCTGACCCTGTCCCCAGAGAGAGGGAAACTGGCCTCCAGCTAAACCAGATCAAACCCAGCCTGTCACGTCCGCTGACCTTACTCTGTCTGAGGGACCGGCGTCTGCCTGGCCGGGACGTCTAAGGACAAAAAACCCAAAATTAAACAGGACGGAACCTCCTCGGTTCCCTCGCCGTCATCCATCTGACATCAGAGTCTGACTGGTGTAAGAGTTAGAAACCAGTCCAGAGTAGGACCAGTCTAATGGACCAGGTTTAATCTGCTGCTTCTTTTTCACCCTTTATACAACTTCCTGTCACAAAGAGCCAGAGTGGAGCGGCTGCAGAGCTGTTCATGAACAAACAACAAAGAAAAAGCACTTCTTACTCCAGCTGGGAAAGGAAAACGGTCACATTCCCCATGTCCCGTATCTCCTTCTTTCTACCAAGTCAGTTCTGCACGGCCGGTGTCGGCACGTTTTCTAACCTGCTGCTCTCGCGGCTGACGTCAGCCACTCTCAGAGGACCGTGTGTGCACACACACATCTCAGACAGATATTGACAACGCACAACTTTTCATTCATTATCTCTGACAGGTGCTGTGTACACGTCTGTCTAGGAAAGAGCTTCGTGCCTGATGTGAGAGCTCTGCAGTGCACCCGGCTTTAAAACACACATATTTAAAGTTTTTGTGTTTGCAGCAGCCGAACACACAAAATGAAGAGAGACTTTTCTAAGACTCCAGGATCGACTCAGCTCGACAAACAGATGACACAGTTTTTTGCTCCGCTGTGATGAATCAGCTCATCACGGGCAGGTATCACCTTTCACCGCACAGCTCTACAAATCTCTGAGCTTATCGCAGCGATAAGAGGCGGGATTATATCAGATTAACGCGAGCTCGTCGCCACGAGAACCCAGAGCTGCTGCTGACCGAGTAAAATACAAACAGAGAGGGCGTGGCTGCTGCGTCGGGTGGAGAAGCACTAAACCACACGTATGTGTCACCATCACACACACACACACTCCTCTCTGTCTAATCCACCTGACCACACCAGCAGCTCCTCGCAAACAGACACTGACGGATGTAGGTGACCCAAAAAAAAATGAGATGTAGGCCAGCGGCGAGCAGCGACTCCCAAACGATTCCACGGCCTGTCCGTCACCCCGTCAGAGGAGGTCGGCGTGGCGACGAAAGCTCGCCACAAACACCTTTTTCAAGGTGACGAACTGAATCTGTGCAACGGTGAAGTCAGGTCCCCGGCTGCACGTATATGTCGAGGCCAAAAATCTGCTGTTTTAAACGCGTTAGCAGCAGAAGGTTTTTATGGTACCTGGATGTAGAGAATAAAGCATCGTTTGACGGCTCTGAGGTAAAAAAACACTGTAAAAATGAAACGTCTCCCCTCATCAAAGCAGCAAACATCAGAAGGAAGCAGCTGAAGAGCCGTCGTGTTTTAGTCCAACGCTCTAAAGAGGTGACGACCGCCTGAGAGAGGACGAGGGCGGCTCGATGGTTCCACTCCTGCACACGGTCCTCTGTTGGAAACCCTCAAGTTCATTAAAATATGCTTTGAAGAAGCACGTCAGCTGATACTGATCTCACTGGATCTAAAGAGGGTTTTATCCAGCCGCCCTATATGTGTGTGCTCAGTAATAAACACACAGAAACCTCCAACAAAGGTGGATTATTCCAACACACGCTGCACTTAAGTCATAATACATCTGTCAGAATAAAGCGGAGACAGCTTCCTCTAATCAGAGGCTGGGACACTCTCGTTTCACTGAAGCCTTTCAAATAGTAAACAATGGTTTTTAACACAGCCGTGGCTGCTGGAGGCAGGGAAATCTGCGAGGCCTTCATGGGGCACATTAATAACGCCTCATCGTGTAATGCCTGCCCTGAGCGCGGTAATTAAACGAGGCGAGGCCGTTCATTACTTTATAATCATGCAATAAACACAGGAGCATCGAACAAGAGGGCACTGTGGAGCAGAAACAAAGACAAACGCCAGAACAGGCTAAATATGGAACAAAGCACACATTTAAAAGCTTAATTTACTCTCAAATTGCCCAAAATCAACAAAGAATTCACATTTCACCCCTGCCTCAGATTCTGGGCGTGCTTTTTAGCGCACAGGTCACCTTCTGAGCGTGGCCTGGTTTCTGTGTGCTGAGGAAATCATGTTTAACGGTGACATATTTTCACCTCGGGTCTCTCGGGAGGTTAGCGTGTGCGTAATAAACCTGGCAGTGATGGAATCGATTCAGACATGGACGATTTTCTTTCTCGCTCGGTCTCTTTTGTTCTGGCTGGTGGCTGCTTGCTGTAACAGGCGGTTTTTCCACCTCCGTCTGTGGCCTCGCCAAGCAGCCCCACCCTGCCTGCTGCTGCTGCTCCAGCTCAGGCCTGTTTACCTGCTGAAAGCCACTTCTCCTCCACCACAACAAACAACAACAACAAAAAAATTACAGCAGCTGCTGAAATGGAACGCTTCCTGAAACTCCACGTAGTCCAGACATGACACGAAACGCCACGGGAGCAGGACGGAGCCCCAGCAGCCAGAGGCACAGCAGATCTGCAGGCCTTTTTTCTCTGGGATCTGGGGTGTTGGTTTTTGGGTGGAGATTGTGGGGGTGGGGTGGGGGTGGTCAAAGCAGGGGTAGGAAAATAAATCATGAAAGGGTGATTGGGGTTATTCTGGTAGCGGTGTGCAAGCGGACAGGGAGTAGACGCACAGCGGATTCCTTTGTTGTGACTAATCTCCCAGCTAACCGCGCAGGCTTCCATTATCGGACACGAACATGTCTGTCGCTTTAATCGGCGAAAACGGCTCCCCAGAAACGTCTCATACGATTTCGTGTTTGCTGTTATTCTAACGCCGATATTACAGTTTTATAAAATAAAGCATTACAATGGGAAAGCGAAGTCCACCTCACACAACACAATAGAAAAAACACAATTTAATTCGTCTTCTCACTTTCTTAACTCATGTCTGAAGTAACTTTTACGTCAAATATATCTGACAGCATTTCTTTGACGCTTCAGTCGTTATTTGTCAGGGGAAAAACGGAATAAGGGAAGTGTCCGATAATGGAACCAGGATGCAACTACCGTTAGCATGCGCGGACACGCAGCGAGCGGGGAGCAGATGCCCGGTTTGACAACAATAACGGCGCCGATAACGGTGGAACAAACCGCGTTTATTCCGGGGAAATGCTTCCAGAAGCCCCCCAGCACTGTTAGTTACAGGAAGCAGGCTGCCTCTGGTGGATAACTGGAGGATGAATGGTGCAATCCTGCCACCTCATCGGCTCACAGCCTGCTTCCTGCCGCTTGTTTGTCCGAACAGGTGGGCCGCATCACAACACAGCAAAAACCGGGCTAACCTGCTAGCATAAACCAGCGCAAGTGTGCGCAAAAAAAAACACCGCACATGTCTCGTTTTTAAAAGAAAACCCGCTCCGTGACTCCAGCAGTCTACCTTTCATCTATTCAGAACAAACCCACAGAATCAAACAGCAGCCGGGTTCAGTGATGAAGCACCTTTCGCTCCCCTCGGGGGTAGCATCGCTAGGCGGCTAAAGGGCCAAGCACTTGGCGAACAAACCCTCGGAGAAATCCGCACAAAATTAGCACAATTTAACACAACATAACTGAGACCAGCAGTTAAACGTGTCCAAGCGGGGAAAGGCACCACTCTACCCCGCCTATTTTTATCTGCAGGTCGTTGTTGGGATGCGTTGCTAACCCCATTCAGGTGCACAGAAAACCGGTAAAAAGGAAAAATAGTCGGGTGCATTTCACCGGGTTTTAGGTGAAAGGCTTTAAAAAAGAGACCTTAAAGGTGTCTCTCCACTCTGTATAACCCTGACCTGCCGTTAAGGCGTTTATCCATCAGTAATACTCACACGACGCGGGAGCCGCTGGTTCCGCTGTCACCGCAGATCGCTCTGCTGCCTCTGCGGGGGATGGCGCTGCTTCTCGGGGTTCGGCCGCTGGGAGGGCGTCGCTCTCGGGGGCAGTTTCTGGCCCCGGTACGATCTTCGTACTCTCCGGTTCGGCTTTGGGAGCGATCACTTTAGGCTCCTCGTGGACAGAAGCTGGGCTGGTGGAGTCTGGGACTGCTGGTTTGAGGGCTGGCTCCGGTAACGTTACTGTCTCCTTTAGATCAGGGAGGGAAGTTTGCGTGAAGTCGTCAGGGGAACTATCTTCAGCTCGGTGCCTCTCCAAGGCGTCCTTAGCCCCGCCAACGAGGTCCACAATGTCGTCATCCACGAGGTAATGGTCCGGGCTCGGGCTCGGGGTCCGGGTCGGCCTGGTAATGGTGCACCTCGTCGTTAAACATAGGAGTGGTGGAAGAAACTTGGTGCTCCTCGCTGTCTGCCATTTTTCTTGATTTTCCCTCCTCCAAACGGTCTCCTGAGGTGGAAAAAAAGTTTCAGCTCCGGTAAATGTCCACTTAGTCACCTCCTGTTGCACACGTCCACCAGGAAGAGTCGTGAAACCGCACCGGGAAGTCCCCGCCTGTAATCTGCCTCTGACCCCGGACAAAGTTGGAGCAGCTCACCGCAGAACAGTCACCACACAGTCGGACCCGAGTCCCCAGATGGCCTCCGAGAAGCTAAGAGGGGGAAGAGGGGAAACACCGACGGCCAATTACCAACGGCTTAACCCCAGAGTGACACAAGCTGTGACCAATCAGAGCGCACCAAAGGAGGGCGGGGCGTGATGGGACGCCGCCACAAAAGTGCCAAAAAGCAAAAAGTTGATAGCTCCCGTCCTGACGTGACTTTCACATGTTTATGATTATGATGGGCTGGACTCTGAGGGCGAGGAGCTTAAACTAGTCGGCCTCACTGAAATATTTAAGACACGTTATCCTGTTCGAGGCTGACCACAGAATAAAGACTCGCTTCTTTAAAGATTAGGTTTTGAAATCATTTTTAAATTGGGCTTAATCCACTTATTAGTGTGGATGCTCATCAAAGCATCCACAGTATTGTTCTTCTGTTTCTCGGGGCAGGGATTGGATGGTCGCTACAACTGCCAGCCAATCCCAGCGCACGTCCTCCAGGATGTAGGCGGGGCTTGGCGCCGGAATTCCTTTGATCTTAAAATCGTTCAGCTATGAGCATGAACGCTGCAGTTTCTTCAGAAAATGCACTCTAGTTATTATTATATATTCCGTACGTTTTTCGATGTCTATCTTCGTCAACACCGTTCAACTTAGAAAAACCATTCAACCACCGTTAGATTCCTCTTCTTTTGGACATGTGTGCTTCTATTTTTCTCATTTTTAACTTTTATATTTTTTAAATTATTCCACTTTTTTCGACAAAAATTTTACCATGTATTTCAATGGGAGGGTCACTCAGGACAGGGATTGGATGGTCGCTACAGCTGCCAGCCAATCCCAGCCCACGTGCTCCAGGATGTGGGCGGGGCTTAGCGCCGGAATTCCTTTGATCTTAAAATCATTCAGCTATGAGCATCCACACTGCAGTTTCTTCAGAAAATGCATTCTCTAGTTTCCA